>CM041631.1:2249998-2270780 GCA_023333625.1 Bothriochloa decipiens
GAGAGAGAGAGAGAGAGAGAGAGAGAGAGAGAGAGAGAGAGAGAGAGAGTTGAGTCGATCACTGTGAGTGAGTGAGTAGTATAGTAGTGTTAGCATTTAGCATATCAGCAGTAGAGGGAGAGCGATCTAGAGAAGAAGAGATAGTGGTTAGCTCCGGCCGCGCCCTAGCTTCTTCCTCATGTCTTGATGTACTCTCGCCGTAGGCTCTTATCAGTCTTGATCTTCTAGTCCTATGTACTATGACCAAATTTCATGTTTCATCCATGCATGAAGACCTACTTTGTAGTAGCTAGCTTTATAATAACCCGCGAGCTTTAAGATCATCAACTCGGTCAAATGTTTGCTTATTATTGTAGCTAAATACCCTGCTTAATTATTCATCAATTTGTTAAAGTAATTAAAAGATCAGCATGCGAAAAGCAGATAGTAGATAGCCCTGCCCGGGAAGCAGGTACGTATAGTATAGTATGTAACGAGTGAGCACAGGACACACATACAACAGAAACCAATTACGAAACGGATAGACGATGGCCGGATTCAGAACATGGCAAGTACAGAAGGAAAGGGCTGGTGCGGTTGGAAATAGAGAGATGCAACAGCCTTACAGGCAACAGGGGACAGTTCAACGGAAAGCTGTCTCTGCCTGGACAAGTGTCACGCCAGCAACACCGCTCGGCAGGGTACTTTGGTGCTGGTTCCAGCGTACTTGAGGGTCAGGCTCAGGCCGTGCCGAGAGCCCAACCAACGTGCAAAGTGCTCGGTGACAGTGGAGTCTGTAGTGCAGGGGGGCAGCAACTGTTTAACATGCCCGTGTCGTGCTTGTACTTGCACCGGTGGCTGTGCAGTGCATCAGAAATTGATCTAGACATACGTACTACCTACCTGTAAGAAATACATACTCGTACAATACTAGCACTACATAAATGCACGATACTACTGGAGTAGTAGTATTTATAGTATAGTATGCTCCGAGAAGCACCTGGCCGCCGTACACTCCATAAGGACATGCTTGATGGATTCTCTTCGGCGCCAAATACGTTTCCATGTTATGTCGCCAGAAACCGAGGCTCTGTCTTGCTCCACCTGATGCCACTGTTCGTCGTCGTCTATAGGCTGATCGGACAGAGTAGCAACCATGTCTCCCTAGCTCCCACCCCCAGGTGTCTTCATCAGTACCCCTGATCGGTATGCTTAGAATAAATAGCACGAGCGTCAGCGAAAACATGCTTGATCAGGTCTGCATTCCATCCTCCGCTGGCTGTGATGAAAAGTGTACACCAAGGGTGAGCTGGTTGTGGTTCGTCAAAATATAATATCTTAAATAGAGAAAATTATATATTCCCTGACAACAAGGGCTCGTCCTGTTCGCTCGGTCGTTTCTGGTTGGCTGGTTCTGGCTGCTGCTGATTTTTTATGAGAGAAAAATACTATTAATTGGCTGACTGGTTTGGCTGATAAATTCAAACGAATGAACAGGCTGGCTGTCTGCTCAACTCGCTGCGCCTGCGACTGCGAATCGTCATCATATCGATGTCCTGCCAATTGCAACCTGCACGGCATCATGATGTGAACTTGTACGTACGCGCGCGGTACCACTACCAAGACTATACAATACTGTACGGAGTAGTAGCCAGGCCGAGATCGTCTTGTGTGCCGTACAGTACGTGTCATCGTCCCACTCCCCGGTACCAATGCCACTTGGGACCCCCAATATTGCAAATCAAATCTCCACGATGGCTACATGCATTAAATGTACTATAGAGTAGTACTCCGTACGTACTACTGGTGAGTACGTGGACTGGCGCCGGTGTTCCCAGGAGATTTTGGTCGCGGTCGTCGTCTGGACCGACCAATGTTATCACTAGCTAGTATCGTATCGATCTATCTAGTTGCCTGTGTGTATGGGTCAGTAGTACGCATCTACTAGTAGTTGTGTGGCGATTGTGTTTGGGATATGCAGGGAGAGACATGCATGTCCTCTGCCCTCTCCCTCCCGCAGTTTGTCTGCGTTCAACTGATGATGATTGTGTTTGCGTTCAACTGATGTGTGCGTTGCCGTGCCTTTCGCTTCTACGCTGTTCAGTTCAGTGGATATATCACGACCGAATTTACGATAGATGAATTAATTTGCCAGGAAGCTAGGCCGTTGTATGTACGTCCTTGTGTGATGATAAGTCACAGCTCAGTTCCATCACACCCTACTGATGAAGCCATGAAATTGAACTGAATTTGGGGTCTCTGGTCTTTGAAAAATGTTTGTCGTTAACAAGCTTTAGATAATGATATACTCCAGTTGTACTTGTACGCGTTCAATGTAGACGAAAACAAACTAGTATGAACAAGAGCTCGTTGCGACTAATTTGCGTTCGTTCCGTTGCCATTCCCGTCTTAATTTGGTCCTAATTAAGCTGCTGATGCGTGATGACGACCATGAGGCATTTGGGCGCGGTAGTACGTCCCTCCACCACCTAATTTATTTGGTCCTTGCACTCTGGAGGAGGGCAAGGAGCCGAGTTCGGGCTACCACGCATGCATGGCAATAAGAGAAAGAAGTGCCGACACCACCAGCGTGGATGCACAGAGAATCGACCAACACAGAGACAACACCGCCGGCTTCCGCCACCATAGTACGACATGGTGTCTGGCATTCCGTCCAACACCCATGCGGTGACGCAGACGAATGAAGCGGCGACATGCATGGTGACGCAGTACGCAGAACAGACGCGGTCGGTGGGCTCGACCGATGGCTCTCCGCAGACCGCAGCACCGTATCGATGCGCGTGGCCGGGAGGCTTATGTGCTGTGGGACGGAGATGGGATGGCAGTGCGGGTTCGCGACCCACGGCTCCAAGCTTGGCAGCAGGTTATGGCGCAATCAGCTGCCTCGGAAAAAAGACACGGGAGACACCGGGCGTCGGCCAATCGCCGGCCGGTGCACCGAGCGGCGGGAGGAAGAACATGATGATCGTTTCATGCGTGTGCCACCCGTGTACGCTGTCCGCGTACGGCCAGGGGGACCGAGCCTCCACCGCAGATGCGGTCGGACCGAGCCCTCCATGCTGCTGCACGCTCGACGCGTATACTCTCTGGCAACTCGGAAAGGACGACGGAGGCGGCATTTGCGGGCCCGCTGTCAGTGAGTTAAACTAAATAGATTTTAACGGTAATGGCAGTTAAGCAAATGCAAACTTATTTGATTTTTTGTATTTTGGTTCCTGTTTTTGGATTCTTACCGGTGGCGAGCTGTCCCGCCTGATTTCATTCAAAACAGAAAGCATCCGTTCTAATTGAGCTTTTTGTAGAGTTACAGGAAAGGAGGACCTTGCCCAGATACACGCAACAGGGGACAGTTCAGTTCAACGGTTTCAGCTGCTTCTGCCGCCTGGACAAGTGTCACGCCAGCAACACCGCTCGCCAGGGTACTTGGTGCTGGTTCCAGCGTACTTGAGGGTCAGGAGAGCCCAACCAATGCAAAGTGCTCAGTGACAGTGGAGTAGTGCAGGAACTGTTTCACATGCCCGTGTAGTGCTTGTACTTGCACTGTTCAGTGCAACAAAATTCATATCTAGACATACGTACATGTACATGTAATTGTACGAAATACATACTACAATAATAGGAGTACCATGCGGCTAGCGTGGTGTGCGTGGCCGGGCGCGCGCGGACACGGAGCATCGGCCGGGCACGTGGCCGACTGGGCGCGCCCTCGGTGTCGATCTCGGTATCGGTCAGGCGGGCGGTCTGTCTCGGCCGGGCGGGCGGCCTCTAGCGGTGGCGGGGGACACTCTGGGCGGCCTCTAGCAGCTTTTCCACCTCCCTGTACCCCTCTTGCGCGCCTCCCCTGGCCGCATTGATCGCCGGAGCACCATCGCCTGCGAGCGCCCTCGACCGGAGCCGCTGGCCGACTTGTCGAAAATCGGTCGGCCCCTTGCTGGTCCTCTGATCTGCATACGTAAGAAGAAGGGAGAGTTGAGGAAGAGGCTGACAAGCGGGGTGCACTTGACAGTAAGAGAGGGAGAGAGTTCAGTGGTGATGACATGTAGGGTCCACTTGACAGTGAGTGAGGGCATTTTGGTCTTTTCAGCTTGGACTTAACACTGTCAACTCCACTTCACGGGACAGGGGCAATTGGAGTCTTCGGTTTCAAAAATCGGGGGCACGCCCGTATCTATTATGCTAACGTCATCAATGATCGGGTCAATAGAGGCCTGACAGGTGGGTCCGGGGTGACGTCACTGATGATATCAGCAGTCAACGGTCAACGGCCAACTGACAGGTGGGCCCCACTAGGCCATTAATGGGCCGTTAATGGCCCGAGTGAGCCGGATATGGGCCGGGCCTGGCCCAACACGTGGCACGCGCTGGTGCGGACACGTCATCACACTGAATTCGAACTGGGCTCGGTCCACGGGCGCTGGTCCACGGTACATAGGCGTCTGCTGGGCCCACTATCAGCGACTCAGGTCCTCATGAGCCGCGTCCACTTGGTCAGAGTCTGGGTCCACGCGGTCCACCGGTCGGTTCACGGTGCATCTATTACACTGGGTTCCACTCGCAGCATCACGGTTCACGTGGACCACGTCCATCTCCTTCTGGCCGCACTCATCCCCTTCCTCTGTCCTTCAAACCCGACGGCGCGAGCTCACCGGCGGCGGGGAATCTTCGATTCCCGGCGACTCCGTTGATCCTTCGGCGCCATCTTCTTGCTCATCGGCTCCAGGACGTCAAGGCGAGCACGATGATGGCCTTCAAGGCGGTAGCTTGGCTCCCGATGACGCGCTACACGGCGGACAGTGGCTCGATGGCGGCGGCGCTCGGTGGCTTCTTCACTCCGAGCATCTCTCCGAGGCGTCGGCGGTGACCAAAACCCGCGGCGGAGTCTGCGCGGGCAGCAACATCCACGGCGGAGCTCTGGCGTGACCATGGTGCACGACAACAGCACTCAAAGAGGGTCCACGGCCTCCATCTTCTTCCCCGATCGACGCAACTCGTCACGGTGGTGCTCCTCAGCGCCTTCTTGATCTTTGCAGTGGTCGGAGGCGACGGGAAACGGTGGTGAACGGTGGCACTCCAGCGCGGCATGGCGGCGGCACGAGTTGTCAAGGTGGCTCGGGAACGGTGCTCCGGTGAGACAAACACGGAGCTAGGGTGCGCATGGTGTCCGGCTCATCAAGGCGAGCACAGATCCGTGGTCAAAGGAGGGCAAGGCTCAATGGCAAGGCGACAGGGTGGCTTCCGATCCGGCATCCTCCGATGCCGTGGTCCGAGGGGCTCGGCCGGTCCGTGAGTGCGTGTGCGTGTGTGTGTTTCCAAGTAGGTCGGTTGCGACCTTCGCCTACGCGCTCCAAGGCGGAGCGCCATGGTCGGCAGCAGAGGTCGAGGCGGAAGAGGGCGATGGCGGGGGTGCTCACCGGTGCGATCGAGGATGGAGTTGCGGTACACGTCCAACAGCTTCGGCTCGCGGTACTACTCCTCCTTCCTGCTCCTGATGCAGCAGCAGCGGCTCCGGGCCGGCGGCGGCGGCCTTCTTCTCCAACTCCGGTGGCAACGGCTCCTTTTCCCCCACCTCCTTCTTCTCCAATTCCTCCCCTTCTTCCTCAAATTGGCGTTGCTGGTGAGTGGAATTGCAAGCCACCGGTGTGGCGGCGCGGCCTGGGAACCCTAGAGCGCCGGGGCGCTGCTTATAAGGACGGGGCGAGGGGCATGGCGGCCATGGTGGTTTTCCTGAGCGGCTGGGGGTAATCTGGTCCAAGGGAAGCTTCCAGGCGGCTACCTCGGGTCCGGTGGGCTCCAGCGGGCAGAGAGGCGAGGTGAGACACCTTCGCAGCGAAGAATGAGAGGGGACAGGCAGGGGACAGCTGCGCGCAGGCGGTTGCGAGCGCGCGTGGGAGAGCAAGATGCTCACGGCCGTGGGTGCCTTGTGGCGTCAGCTTGTCGGCCGACGTGGCACGCGGGCGGTTGGACGCGGGCATGCGTGGTACGGCGGCCAGGCACATGGTGCGGAGCGCAGGCAGTCAGGCGGGCGCGCGGGAGAAAAGACGGGGAGATCGGGATGACCTCAGCTGAAATGATGACAGGCGGGTCCCTCCGCGGGGCCCGTCGGTCAGCGGCGGTGGCTGGTGAAGTAGCGCGGCGAGCATGGGCACTCGGTGTTGGGCTGCCTTGCTGGGCCTATGCAGCGAGCGGGAGAGAAAAAGAGAGCGGGCGAGCGAGCAGGCTGCCTTGCTGGGCTGATCGGGCCGGTCGGCGCGGAGAGAAGGAGAGAGGGAAGAGGAGAGCGGCCGGGCTGGTTGCAGGTTCGGGCCGAAAGGCTTTTCTTTTTCTGTTTTCATTTACTTTTCTTTTCCATTTTCAAATACATGTATACATATACATACATACATATATATATACATATATATATATATATATGTGATGTGCTAACTTTAATTAGCAAAGTAGTGAGCATACAAGGCCCTTATATTGTTAGGGTATTATTCCCTTAATGTTCATTTGTAAAAAATAATTATTATGGTCTCATTTTAATTAAACATCACATAAATCAAATAAAATCCAAATCACTCTTTAGTGCAACATGACATGAGGGCTAATGAAACATGAAGGTAGAGCTATTGAAACATTGAAATATAACATGTGAAACATGGTTCATGACATGAGGTGTAGATCGTGTTATGAAACTAATGCATGATATGCTTAGGGTTAAGACATGGTTAGGGGTAGATGATGACATATCACACACACCACTCAGGGTTTTGTCAAAAAAATTTGTAGCTCGGATTTTTAGGTTGTTACAATCCATGACTTTTTCTATGGTGGGAAATCCATAGGGATAACCTATTTAGCTTATTTATGGGGGGTTTTATTTCCATCTCTGGTTGTACCTTCCCATTGCTTTCAAATTAAGCATGAATGGGTTCAATCGCAATTTTAGCTGAGACATCTCAACTATCCTACATGCCATCTGTTTTGTTCGGTTGGTATAAAAGCCAGCTGATTTTAGCTGATTCAATAGTGCTTTACGAGAAGAAATAAACCGAAATAAGCTAGAAACAAGACAAACGAGAAATGATTTTAGACCTTTTTAAAAAAATATTCAAATTTTTCCTGAAATAAATATGTATTTTAAAAGACCAAACTCTAATTTTAATATTAGACAATTTATAGAAATTTTGTTTCAATCATGCTCTATGTTTGTTTCTGTCGGCTAGCCACCATAGGAAGCTTTATGAAACATACGAAGTCCAGCATCCCGAGCTCGTCCAAACTGCCTTCCTGCTCAATCATGTGCTCTCGGTGTTTGCACAGACATATGATGGCAATAACAAACGAGGAAGCAATTGCGCCATCCGAATATTGTCCACCAAATCTTTGACATCGGTTTGGGAGCCTAAGAAATGGCACGCCTGGTCCAATGAGTATGTACATGTTATCGTCCTGATGTATAAAGAAAAAAGTGCTATTACAAAGCTAATTAAATTACATGATACATGTTGTTAATGTGCAATTAAATCTTAAATTAGATTTTTTATTTTAAAATTTTCATGCATGTTTTGATGGTTAAGCAAGTGAGTCAAGTTGTGCGGTGAGTCAAGTTGCTACCAAGGAAACACTTTCTGTAGTTTGCACGGCGGGTTGTGCGGTGAGTCAAGTTGTGGTCCGTAAGGATTTGTCTTGGTCTTCATCCTCTTTTCATAGTTAGCCCAATTTCAAAATTTTAGAAGACTATATAAGATTCAAATCATTCTAAGCAAGGAAAAAAATGTAGAGCACGATTTTTAGGAAAATGTTTATGAATTGGTTTCATACTTTTCATAGTTCAAACAACTGTTCTAATATGGAATTATGTTTTAAGGAATTCTAATTAACCATCATGAACAATCACGAAAGTTTGGTTGTAACATGACGTCACGTTAGCCAAAACTACTTCTAAAAATGTTTAGAGATGTACTCCCTCTGTCTCATGGAGTTTGACGTTTTTGATTTTTAAACTACATGTTTGATCATCCGTCTTATTCAAAATATTTATGTAAATAATAAAATAAATTAATCAATATTTAAGTATCTTTATTGACAAAAAAAGTCATAACAAAATAAATATATTTATAAAATTTTTTAATAAGAAAAACGATCGAACAAGATGGTACGAAAACCAAGATAACAAACTTAATAGGACGGAGGCGCCGAGGAGCACCGCCGTGACGATCTATAAAAATGTTTAGAGATGTACTCATCATTGCCACGTCCCGAGCAGCGTGCCGGCGCCGATTGCATGCCTCGGCGCGGTCGCATGCTCGCCTAGCCCAGATGCAGCCACGCGGTCGGACTCGGACCGAGCCCTCTCCATGCTCCAGCACGGTCGACGCATGCACTCTGGCAACTCGGAAAGGACGACGGACGAGGCATTTGCGGCTCCGCTGTCAGTGACTGCAACGAAATACATAGATTTTAACGGTAATGGCATTTTAGAAAATGCAAACTTAGAACAGTGGCAGTCCATGGAGAGTTAATCGCAATAAATTCTAGTGGCAGCGAGGGAATTGATTCCAATATTTGTTCAAATAGTTGTATTTGTAATGTTTTGGCTATTCCTATATTTTAAGTTAGTATACTGCATTATTTAAAATGCTCTTTTCCACTATTTGTTTGTTGTTTGTATTTTTTTTCTTCTGATTTTTATGAGTATTTATTTTATTTATGAGTATTTAAATTTGCATGCGCGAGGATCGGAGGTGCACATCGATCTACTACGTACGTAAGTAGTGTCTAAAGCTGACTCGTGTGCTTGGTTGACTTGGACAGCTATGAAATTCAACGTGGAGAACGTAAAATAAAATAAAACATAGTAGACATTCATTTGTTATTGATATACATTTAATTCTACGATTCATAGTGAGTTGGTAACTGAGATCGAGTTCCATCTCCATATATACTTATTCTCTCTGTTCTTAAAATGCTATTGTAAGCGAAACTATGACAAAACTGTATTGAGTCTCTCCTCAATCCAGCTTAGTTCTAATTCGTGAACTAGTTGCTAGTTTGTGTGGACTAAACATTAGTCTATTTAATCTGTTTGGATGGTTTACAAGTAAACTTTAGAAAGATGACTAAACTTTAGTCATAATAATATCATAAATAACTCTATTAGTCATAATTCATATGAGAAATAACTAAATTTACCTCGACTTCGGAAGCCATGATGAGAGCTTTTTGCGCAAATGAGCATGCTTCAGCAGACATTTCTATCGCCTCCTGGTACTGCCAACCATATGTATGAAAACATTATATTAATATGGTATGCATATGCAAGCCATCTAGCTATTTGGCTTGTAAAGGAGAAAACTCTACCTGCGGGGAAAGCATCCCCGAGCTTACATAGGTGAACAAAACTCCCTGAACTTCCCTCATACATTGGCTTCTAAAGAAAGACGCGGTTTGTAGCAACAAACACTATGTACGGTTTTAAATTAAAAGAATTGTTTTACATCGAACCATTGCAATTACTATTACATAGATTTTCTAGAACATCTAGTCCAGATACCCATTGTAAAACCATAATATGTTTTCCCATACCTAAATACAACTCAATGGTTTCCGCACCTCATAAGCCACCTGATGAAGTTTTGTTGTGAGAGAAAAAATATTATACCATGGCTCATAAGTTCAAGCGAATAGGGTGATAGATGTGTTTCTCATACCTAAATAGTAATCCCTGTGTTCTAAATTGTCTATGCTAGAGTGGCTCACCACCTCGAGCGGCGCATTCCCTCTGGGGCCTCATGAATCCCCATTTGCACCGTGGCCTCGAGATCGTGAGCCCGTGCAGCGTTTGGGCTCCTCCGTTACAAATTATAAAACGACTTACAGTTTGGAAAGAAGAGAGTATGTACTAGTTTATGTATCAACAAAATATGTATATATGTTTACTAGTTAATGTTTTTTTTTGGTTGTTGTGGATTGTTGTTGATGAATTGTTTCTACAATCTAGAACAATGTTTTTTTTTACGACCGAGACTTCACCCGTTTTTCATTAAGAGGACAATCTAGAACAATGTTACTAGAAAAGTTTGAATTATAACAAAACCAATAGTTTCAAACTGAGGCCAGCATAATATGAAGAGGACACATACCAAGTAGCCTTCAAAAGTGGAGACGGAGAGTTGCATGTAGTGCCTCAAGATGAGCTTCGTCTCCTTTACAAAATGATTAGGTCGAGCTGCATGCAAGCAAGGTGACTACGGCAGCGGCGGCGGCGGCAAGAGCGGCAATCAAGCGGGTGCAACCCAGGGCGCTCGACGTGCGACGCTTCTTGGCCGTGCGCCTGCTCTCGTTCCTCTGCGTAGGGACGCTCGCGGATCTGGTATCTCAGGGGTCTGGTACCCACCAGACTCGTGACCGTCCATAGATTTTTCCATGTTTGATTTTGTTTCCCGTGATCTGTTCTCTGTCGTTGGGGATTTCCCAGTTTCTATTTTCATTCATCCGTGCTTCATTTGATAATTTTGATTTACAACGAAGGTACATAAAAATCAATTATTTAGCATCGTCACAAACCATGGATCCTGGCATTAGGTGGCGGGATTGCCCGCTATCGTGGTGGCAAATTCATATGCAATTGTGCCGCGATTCAATATATTTGCATAGATTTTGACCACATTTTCTACAGGTTAGACCACACGAGCAGTCAGCTAAACATGGGCGCAGATCAACCTGGACGATACAGTAGATGGAGCTTCTGAATTCAACCACAAGAGTAATACATGTAGCCCTCCCTCAGGGGATTGAGGGCATCGCTATTTTGTTGAAAATAATGACACCGTTCATCAACAGTTTCAACTATGACTTTGACTTGCGTCCAAAGCCAGAAGGTAAAAAAAAAACAACTAAGAATTTTTTTTAGAGTTCCAGGGGTACCCTGGCCTTTTGCATTAAGACCAAACTGTTAAGTTCATTGCATCATCCTCCAGACACAGCAGAACCACTCTCTATCAGAGGGCATCAGCGACAAAGGATCTAGCCTATTACAGATCAAAAGCATAGAGCATAACGTCTGAGACCTCCACTTCCCAGTTCCACGATCGGCGACAAACTGAAGAAAAGAGCCTATTACAGACCACATGCCTATAGCATAACTTCTGGGTATTACATATTCCAGGCCTCACGCATTGCTGAGAAGTCCAGCCACTTCCCTTCAACACTTGCCTTGTTCAGGTCCGTAGTCAGCAAGGCTTTGGCTTCATCAGGCAGCGCCGTTTCCTGCCAATCTCCAGCCGACATGTACAGGACCCGCTCCCATTTGTTGTTTACCTGACTAATCCAGTCAGTCTTTGTGGTCTTGAGGCCAACTGTTTCAGCACCCTTAACCTTTCCCCAAACTCTTGGGCATGTTCCTTGGGACAAAGCATACTCCAATTCTCCACCATCCCTGCTACCTTCAGTAGCAGGATTTGGCCATGTTTTCATTTTTTGCCCTGAAAGAACAGATTGTTCTTTAGTTTCCAAAGCCCCCACAGAGCTGCAGCACAGAAGCTATTTATCACTACAAGTTTCATACTCAACCAAAGAGTACCTACAGAAAGGAAATCCATACCAACTTGTTTATCTAAGACTTCGGACAAACTATCCCATATGTATCTAGCCACAACACAGTCAAAAAACAAATATTGGATGGTTTCATCCTCAGAACAAAACAGACAAGTGGGGTCTATCACTTCTCTCCTCAATCCCAAGTTGTCTCTAGTCAGTAACTTATTTTGGGATAGCAGCCACAGGAAAAAGTGCACTCGGAGAGGTACTTTCAAAGACCAAACAGCTGGGATAATCACAGGAACCACTCCTCTAAAATTAATGACTCTATACAGATATTGGGAGGAGTAAATGCCATTAGAATTGAATTGCCACACAAGAGCATCTTCCTCACCAGAAAAGTTTATAGTGGAAGCAAGCTGCACCACCTCTAACCATATATTATATAACCTATCATCAACACATCTTCTAAAAGTACATTTGAGATTTACTCCATCCCAAAGAGATTCAACAGTTGCAGCTTTCTCATTAACTAGGATGTAGATCTCCCAATACTGAATTGCCAAACTTGAGCTCCCAAGCCAATTATCTTCCCAGAACAAACACTTTTTACCATTACCGATATGCCATCTATACCTCATTTTGGCAGCAGAGGCTGCCTAAATCATGCCTTTGAAGAACTGCGAAGCGCCATTAGTTTGACTATAGAAGGTATTTGGCCTATCAGTCTTATATTTGAAATCAAGGAATTGTTTCCACATCTTGTGGTTATCTAAATTATATCTTTTCAACCATGAAGCCAACAAGCAGATGTTAAGACCTCGAATACTGGGTACACCTAGGCCACCAAATTCTTTTAGCATACTAACACTTTCCCAGTTAGCTAGATGATACTTCCTAGCATTAGGGTCATCATTCCAAAGGCAATTGGCTAGATGTGAGTTTAGAATCTTAATGGCCCATTTTGAAAACTTGATAAAAGGCAGCAGATAAATAGGGATACTTACTAAACAAGCCCTGACCAAAACTAACTTGGCAGCATAGGACAGGAGTTTACACAACTAATAAAAAATACAACATGGTTACCATGATTCTGGGAAAAAAACAGTGCACCACTGACATTGAAATTGTTTACTTGATGAACTCTATGTAGGTTTTCAATCCATGTAAGGCGATTTGGTTGTTCTAGAAGACCTGTGTCCTTATTAGGATTCAACAAAGTACACAAGCATGAACAGAGAATGCAAGTGCAAGAAGAGGACATATGGCGTCGGAAGCAGTACATCAGCTTCAGGTGATTTGGCAACATGCTCATAAGGGCGGCAGATACCGAGAGGTGTGCAGAAAAAGTTATAATGGAACGCAATCGGCTAGACATCAACACTACAGAAAACGTTATAAAGGAACGCAATCGGCTAGACATCAACACTACATCAGTGGGGATTGATGATTGCTGGCCTGTCAGCCCTCATGAAGAAGTACGGATGGTGGGTGGTGCCAGGTGTGCTGTGTGCACAATTATGCAAATGCTTTGATGATTTACAGGAATTGCAGCTACTTCCAGAAGTTGAGCAGGTGATAGCTAGTTTTGTAATATAATTACATAGTTGCATTACTACCTCGGATTATACTTGGTTCCTTTCTGTTCATAATTAGATTTACATGCCACTATAGGGCATTGTGGATAGAATCACTGAAATGCTGTTTTCTGCAGCTAGCGCAGTACATGAGGCGCGTCTTCACACATGTGGAGGGGCATGCTGATTTGTTTTTTGGGGCAGGACTTGCAGTGTTGTCTGAGCCGTATCAGTTCACCGCCGAATCAGACCACAGCCCACTGGCTGCTAGAGCTAAACTCAGGTACACAGCACTTTCATACATCCACATTGTCCTAGGTTACTTTATCATAGACCTCAACCACGAGGTTAGGATCTACATGGAGAATAAAATTTACCAATTTTGACCACCGCATGGGAGTTGCTTGGCAGTGTGCTGCACGATTGGTTAGCCTTAATGAGTTAATGTATCATTCCGTACACCAGATAACAAGAATGCTAGCGGACATAGAATCCAAGATTTCAATGGATTGTGCAGCACACCTGGTTTTGGGAGCCATGGCTGACACAGGTGCTGGAATCATAGAATTCAGAGACAGGTTTGGTGTAGCTCTGAGTACTTTGATGTCAAAGAAGGTATGATTTACTTACATTCATCACACCCTCGCTTCTGACCTAGCCGCTCCTGGCCCCCTCCCCGCTGCCGCTGCAGGTGGCGCCGGCGCCCGGCCTCACCTACCCGGCCACCTCCCCTCCAGATCCACCTCCCCCTCGCCTCACACCGCCCTCATCACCTCTCCCCCGCGGTCACGACGGCGCCTCAGGACCGGCCCCGGAACTGGCACAGCGTAGCCAACTCCCCTGGCTCTGCATCCCCAAAGCTGGAGGGGGCGCCGCCGCCAGGCCCCATGGCCACCGCCGTCCCGTCGGGCCTTTCCTCCCCGGACGCCGGCCCCTTCGCGCCCCTCTCCCCTCCCCCTTCCCCTGTAGGTCTGGCCAGGGGCGCCGCCGCGGCCCTTAGGCCCAGATCGGGTCCCTGGTCCTGCGTTGAGGCTGCCACGCCGCGGCCGCCAGGAGCTAGGCCGGCCATGCCGCCGACAACCGCCGGGGCGCCAGAGGGCTGCGCCCCCGACCCCTCCCCTATTGCTGGACCTCTCATGCCTCCCCCGCCTGTCGAGCAGTTTGGCCATGCGTCTGGATTTGGCTCCGGGCTAGGGTCTGGCAAGGATGCATCGCCGTCGGGAGCCCAATGCACGGGTACGGTTGCCACCTGGGGCTCCTCCGCTCCTCCGGCGTTGTCTACGGTTGTCGATGAAACCTCGTCGGCAGTCTACCACCGGATACCCCGAAGTAGTAGATTGCGGTGAGGGCGCGCTAAGACCTACAATCTAGATGTGAGACACAAGACAAACACCAAGGTTTATCCAGGTTCAGGCCGCTCGAAAGCGTAATACCCTACGTCCTGTGGCTCTGCTGCTGGATTGATGAGTACCAGAGTACAAGAGATCCGACCAGACGAGATCAGATCCGATGAAAGAGAAGAGGTCCTGTTCTAGGGGGATCCTTGCCCACCTTATATAGTGGAGAGCAAGATTACATATCTGGGTTCCCCTATGGTCGGTTACGTTGTGCCATATCCTTGGAGTACACGACTAGATCTAACCGACTAAAACTCCTTGCATGCCAAGCAGTCTTCAGCACCCGTGCGGCCCACCGACCTGGTCAGTAGTGGACCATGGGCTCTATCTTGTCATCCGGCCCACCGATCAGGATGATGATGGACCAGCCTTCGTCTTGTGGTCTGGATCATCTTGTACCGAGCAACCCAAAGCCTAGTTGTGAGGGTATATGGGGTCTATACCCCCACAACTAGTCCTCGAGCACCATGTATCTTGAGGGAGTCATCGTCTTGACCTGTGCTGAGAAGCATAGATGCAGACCACGTAGCGCCAACCAGTGAAGATGCTGATTATGTAGTGCCGACCAGCGAAGATGCTGACCACGTAGTACCAACCAGCGAAGACGCCGACCATGTAGTACCGACCAGCTTCACCCGAGCAGTCCGTAAGTCTGCTCCCGATCATAGCTCTCGTCAAGGAAGGTGACCTGTCGAAAGATGCATGGTGTTCCAAGAAAAAGAAAAAATATTTCCACGTCCTGAGACATGGGCCCATGTTAACACGTGACACGAAGTATCACTGAGATGCTAACATAAACGATCCGTAGAGGCAAGGGTACCAAACCAGGAACAGAAAATATGCCCCAGTCACCACGAGGTGACGTGGGCCCATGTAGTCCCTAAGCTCAATAGAAGATAGAATATGTTGTATTGAGCTTTTAAGGAAAAAGTCAAAAACAACATTAACTAGTCAAGGCTAGTATTGAAGGACTAGACGTGTTCCAAACGACTCGCAGTCCCCAAGTGTGCCCGAGACAAGTCACAGGTTCTATCGGGTCGAGGACACCGAGAACCTGTGGTTCGTAAGCATCACTGGGTGGGAAACTGTCACGCAGTCCCCAGGTGTGGGAAATAAAATGTAGGCGAAGCAGTTGCTATTGCCGACCAGTGCAGGAGGCTGTGGCCGGTGTTGCAGGAGTTCATCGCGGGTGAGCATCGTCAGATACCTACTAGCCGGGGTAGCTATCTTCTACCTCTTTTGCTTTGCCACTGAGCGCTGCTACGAGCTGGTCGGTAGTGGTACTAGGCGCAGGAGCTTCATAAACCTGACCGGGGATCGAAGGCTTAATCAAGTTTTCAACAAAAACACTAGGTGGCATCTCGGCTCGGGACGATCCGAATTTAGACAGTTCGTCAGCACCTGTGTTCTCGGCACGTGGTATGTGGGTGAATTCTAGTCCATAGGACTTATTCTCCAGCTTACGAAATTCGGCAACGTAGGCATCCATCTTTTCGTTGACCACATCCTAGTCTTTGTTGACCTGACGGATGACCAGAGCAGAATCTCCGTACCCTAGGAGCCATTTAATGGCCATCTCGACTGCGATGCGGAGGCCGTGCAGGGCAGAGACGAGTCTATGCAGGGCGTGACACCGAGCCGAAACGATGATGACGAGTACCCGAGCAGCACAAGGTTGGAGACGAGGCTGTGCGGTGCATAGCGCCGAGCCAAGTGACGGTGATGAGTCCCCGAGCAGCATGAGGCCGGAGACGAGGCTGTGCGGTACGTGGCACCGAGCCGTGGTGGCAAGCAGTTGGATCAACTGGGCGGTAAGCTCCTAGCAGCCTAATTGGTCGGCGGTGAAGTCTGTGTGCCAGGTGGCGTGACCACCTGGACGATGATCCTTGATCCAGTCCCCGAGCGTATGTGCTCGACAACCGAACCTTGTCCTTGAAAATTAAACATGAAGAGCGGTATTACATGATGTACAAACAATTGATCTCTGAAGAGAAAATCAGCAGGTTGATGTACTTTTAAGTACGCATGTTATCGTAGAAAAAATGTCGATAATTAAGTTTTGTTCCCACCCTCGAAGTGAGCTAACTCTGTTAGGTGATATAGGGATGCGCTAGTGAATAACATAGGACCACCAGGATCACCGAATACCTAGTACCGTTAGAGAGCGATTGCCAAATCTCCTAGTGTCATATAATACGGAGCTATAACATGTCGTAAGAGGCTTTGAGACAGTGTCTTGTCAAGCCGTTCTCAGCGGGTAAGAAACAAAGTTTAATTATGATTTATGCAGGATACATATATGACAAACATGATATGTATATAAAGTTGTAACATGAAGAAAACAACAAAGAACTTTATTAATTTATCAAATGAACTTAGCTTATCTTCAGAGACGTGTTATCGTTGTGGCCGAGCCGTTGAGCATGACTCAGACAGCTCGGTTGTGGTTCGACGATAGCTCAGACCGCTTGATCGGCCTGCCCTTTTCTGCAAGTCGCAGGAGCCGGCATGCAGTCGACAAGGTCCATGACGATGCGGGGCGACCGAGTGTGCAGTTAAATTCCTGAGAAATCAAATATATATATATATATATATATATAGATAGATAGATAGATATCCGTATATATACATATTATATCATGGGATATTATAGATTGAAATTAAAAACTTGACTTAGCTTTGCATGATCGCTCCACGTCACAGCTTCAAACAGATCGTGCTTGATGCATAGTCCCGTACGTATACGTATGCATGAAGGTCAGATCTGCCTTGCACTAGCTGTGGATGCTGCCGACGCGCTGACGTGAGGGACGTCGTCACGCCGGTGGTCCACTTGAGCAAATCGATGGTGAGAGAGGCGTTCGCCTCGAAGTCTATGGAAGCCGGGAACGAAACCATCTGGATCGTCTACTGATCAGATTGCGCACCCCTACCTGGCGCGCCACTGTCGATGAAACCTCGTCGGCAGTCTACCACGGAATACCCCGAGGTAGTAGATTGCGATGAGGGCGCGCTAAGACCTACGATCTAGATGTGAGACACAAGACGAACACCAAGGTTTATCCAGGCTCAGGCCGTTCGGAAGCGTAATACCCTACGTCCTGTGCCTCTGCTGCTGGTTTGATGAGTACCAGAGTACAAGAGATCCGACCAGATGAGATCACATCCGATGAAAGAGAAGAGGTCCTGTTCTAGGGGGATCCTTGTCCGCCTTATGTAGTGGGGGGCAAGGTTACATATCTAGGGTTTCCCCTATGGTCGGCTACATTGTGTCGTATCATTAGAGTACACGACTAGATCTAACTGACTAAAATTCCTTGCATGCCAAGCAGTCTTCAGCATCCGTGTGGCCCACCGACCTGGTCAGTAATGGACCACGGGCTCTATCTTGTCATCCGGCCCACCGATCAGGATGATGATGGATCAGCCTTCGTCTTGTGATCTGGGTCGTCTTGTACCGAGCAGCCCAAAGCCTAGCTGCGAGGGTATATGGGGTCTATACCCCCACAACGGCTGCAGCTACTCCAAGCTTGGAGGTGGGGGACACCTCGGCTCGGGTTGAGGCAGTGGGCATGGACTCTACCGGTCCCGGGGCTCGCGGCGCCATGGCCAACACCAACGCAGAAGCCTCTGCTACGGTTGCCGGCGTTGAGGACGGGGTCCTCCGCACGCCGCCGGCGAGCGCACCCACAGCACCAGCGGCCGGCGCTACCATCGTAGATGACGTCGAGGACTAGGTCCTCCGTAGCCATCCGGCGGTGACGCAGAGCTACTCCACGGTCATCGTGGAGGATGGCCCAGATGACGACGGCGACATGGACTTGGGCGGTAGTGGCCTCGGCCTCGACGCCTTCCTCATCAACCCATCCGCCCTCGTCTCGAGCCTGTCCTCATCCCTGTCTCCCAAGGCAGCACCTTTCCACCCCGGGAGCTACACACAGGGATGCTCAAAGCAATGGTGGTGGGCGGACGATGACGATGACGCGTCCAAGGACGAACAACCCATGTCTTACCTGGATGCGGCTCGTCGGGCGCCGAGGCCGGCCGCTGCGCCCGGGACCGATCGCAAGCTTGCCCGGTCATGGCTCCGGATCGTGTTGGGACGACTCGCGGGCGGTGCAGTCCCCGATGAAGACGGAGGCGGGACGATAGGCCACGTCCCCAGCTGGTGAGCGACATCCCTACTCGGCCAGTGGAGGGTCGTGTCCCTGCACGATGGCGCCTAAGAGAGCGTGTGCATAACAAGCAGCCGGCTGCCTGTGCCACCCCAGAGCGGCTCCTCGTCCTCTAGCGGCTTGGATCGACACGCCGCACGACTGCTCCGGACACCGACGGGTGGCAGCGTGTGCTCCCCCAGTGACCTCCCCAGCCGACACGCCCGCCGCGGCCGTGGCAGCGCCACGGGTTGTCGGCCGGGGGGCATAGCAGGCCACGGCAGTTCCCGGCACATGCCGATGGCCACTGCTTCAAGGGCCTGGCAGTGGGACATCGCGTCGCCACCTGCAACCTACCTTGGTGATGCCTCCGCTGCCATAACCTGGGCCACATTGCGTGGGATTGCAAGAGGCCCAGGCGCGTCGACGTTGTGGCAACGAGGGTTGCTCGACAGAGGGGTGGCAATGGAGACGGTGCTAGGCATGACGCTCGTGGATAGCAGGAGTGCAATGATTGTGCCAATGCTGTTGGGCGCGACATATGTGATCCTGTGAGAGGTGGACGTGGCCACCGATCATGCCAGCTTCGTCGTCAGTGGCGAAAGAGGGAGCAGGGGTCCACCGGCCGACCATCCAGGGTCTGGAGGCCGCGGGTCACTCGCCCCATGGCTGGAGCACCTGCCACGCCCACGACTCAGAGCTCACACCACGGATCAGCGAAGCCTGCCGGTTCTTTGTCCACTTTGATGGATGTCGCCTTGGCCATTGTAACACTCTGGTGTTAAGCATGCATAATCATTCGCATTCTTAAGCATAAGCATCATTATGCATAGCATTGATGAAAAGATCGATCGTCATTTCATGTATCATGCTTGATTATTCGAATTTTGCTTGCCTTTCACATGAATTGAATATGTGGTATGGGTGTTTGGTGTTTGATGACCCCTAAGGTAACCTAGACATGATTAGGACACCAAATTAACCTAGGTTTATGTTCATGGTTTTGGCTAATTAAGCTTTGTTGTCATGGTTGACCAAGGTGGACCATTAAAGTAGTTTTGTTTGACTGAATTGGAAGTGGTAGCTAGAATGCTTGCATGTGTGTGCACCCTAAATGAAGTTTGTAGAGAATTTTATAAGGAACAAAAGTTGTTTTTATCACTTTTCATGAAAATGCTTGGAAGGTGTTCAAAAATGTTGAAAAAGGGCAGAATTGGGGGCTGATTTTCCATTTTGGGAATTTTTAAAAGGTATTTTATTTGGATTTTTTTAATTCAAAATCTAGGCAGAATCTAGTAAAACTTCTTTAAGATGAAATGTTCTACTCTTCAAAAGCTACATTTCATCTATTTTTAGTTTTTGCTAATTCAGCATAGTTTAAGAGTTATTAAGAAGCAAAGTTTGTTTTATATTCATGAAAACAGCTTTTCGGTGACGGTTGGTTCCTGGCCGTCAGGGAAATCTCCGACCAGGAAAGCGCCGTGGCCGCCCGCGGCAGCATGCGTCGGCCGTGTGCCGCTCGGGGTCTGCCGAGGCCGGGCTGTTTTGGCCGCGTGGGGCGTCGTCCGAACGCGCTCACTCCTTCACTCGCCCGAGCCCTCACTCTCTCTCCCTCGTCCCCTCTCATTTCTTCTCTGCTCACCGCCGCGTCGCCCGAGCTCGTCTCGCCGCCGCCCAAAAATTCATCACCGTCAGCCGCGCATCCTCTCGATTGACCCCGCAATCGAACGCGCCCGAGCCCGCTCCACCTTCCTCCACCCTCGCCTCGGCCGGATACGTCGAGGTATACCCGAATCGCTCCATTTTCTCCCCGGCCGCCATTGCCGCACCTCGGCTTCACCGTGGTCCCGTCGCTCTGGCCATCCTCCCTCGCCATTAGGGTGCAAATCAGACGCGTCGTAGTGGATAGCTGCTAGGACGATGGTCAATGGCATCGATTAGGGTTTCATGGGGTCGGATTTCCGTCGGGCCGCCGCGCGTAGTGCCGCCGCTCTGCCGTGCTCGTGCTCCGACCACCTCCAGCCGCTCCCTCCCATCTTGAGTACCCTCGATAGATGCGCGCTGCTCTCCTCTATCTTCTCCGTCGGTTGGTGACGCCGGAGCGCCGCCGGGACGGCCGGCCGAGCCTCAC
>CM041631.1:2270790-2329443 GCA_023333625.1 Bothriochloa decipiens
CCTGGCACTGTATTTCAAATGTGTGTGTGTGGTATTTGAACTTAAATTGCTTCCGCTACTTTGAGACTTTAAATTGGTTTGTAATAACTCTATTTCGTACTCCGATGATGTTTTAAACTATGTGCGAACTGTGTACTTGTGAATGGAATCGCTAAACTATTATGATCTTGGTCGTGCCGTAAAAGTTTAAAATCCTTCGAGATTTCACGGACTACCGGGTTTATTAGGTCTCAATCATATGATTTGCTGAATTAGTGGCGAATTGTGTGCTTGTGCTCTAATAAATTGGTCGGTTCTGTTACAGCCATCATCCTTGAAGACCCGCTACCCCCGCTCGGCAGCACGTGGACCGGTGAGGGTATGGTGGCTCCGACCCCCGCATCATCGACCCCTCCAGCAACCAACAGTGCCCTGACCTTGTCGCCAGTGGTCTGTTTGGTGGCGGAGGCCGATGGCGCGCCAGCCGCGTCGCCGTGGCCCGCCCCATTGTCCATCGTGGAATCGCCGCCAGCGTAGCCGCTCATGCTGGACACGGTGTCCACGGCGGTGCCTGCCGGACCTTCTAAGGTAGTTGCCGCTGTACTCCCAGAAGACACACCACCATCGTTGTCGCGTGTGAACAACGAGGCTGAGACTGTCTTCCGCACACTAGCGGCCAACGTAGCGACGTCTGGCCACCTCAGCGCCGACCGAGACGTGGAGGACAACAACGGCGGCCGCTCCGCTTCCCCTTCCTTCAGCGGGCGCCTGAAGCGTTTCACGCAACGAGTGTTTAGGAAGGTCGCTTCACCACTGTTGTCGCCGTCGACCGTCAAGTCTTCCCCGTTCAAGATGCTGCGACGGAGTGGGCGCATCACAGCACAGCCATTGGCCAAGGAACCGGTGGCCAAACGTGGAGTGTATCTCATCATGCAGAGGATGGGGCTGCTACACGGGAGGACTACGGAGGAGGCCACGCAGGAGCTTGAGGCCATGTTCGGCGGCAAGCCCGGTGATGCTGACACGATGCGGGAGCTCTTCCCCGACGCTGCACGGCCACGGCGATCGCGCGGACGACGCGGCGGACGCGTTTGACGCCACCACCGATCTATGGATCGAAGCCGGTGCGCGCAGCCTAGGTTGTCGATTTTGCAAATAATCCGCTTACGATGTAAGGTGCGGAAGTAGCGCTTCATGTAATATCTTCACTCTCAAAACGCGCGAAAGCACAGATTGTAAGAAATTTTTCTACTTAAATACAAAGATGCGAAAGTCTTTTGCGCATTCGAGAAAAAAAACTTACATTCATCACACAACCTATTGCTTCTTGATCCCACATGCATAGCTCGCATCCACCGTTTACATAGAAAAAGCAAAACAGATGTTCAAGTTGATGCAAAAAGTAACTAACGTCACTTCTTGTTGGCTTCTACAACACAGATCGACAGTGCTGCTCTGGAACGCGGGGACTGCTCCAATTGACTGATGCAACCGCGCGTCTTCGCTCACAAGGATGATACGCCTCAGCTCAGTTGGCCGACCAACTAGAAAGAACCTTCGGTATATGCAAATTTGTTTGTGGCAGTAGTTGTTTTTGTAACCACATATATTATGAAATTCCTAAAATAATTATTTCTTGATGTAACTTGTAGCAAGGAGCACCTCTTCTGTTGTCACCTGGAGCGGTCACATGTAGTAATAAACTCCAGCGCTGCAATGACATCTGAAGTGTACCGAGGCATGCATCAAGTGTGGTCTGCTTCTTCAGTATACACATCCCAATATTGGTCTGCTTCTTCTAGTATATGTGTTTGTGTTTGTGTAAAAGAATTAATTTCACTTCTTATTCGATTATGGCCGCCACGTTTGCTGTGGAGCACGGGGCTGGAGGGAGGGCCTTCATGGAATGAACAAGTGAATGACTGCAAAGACACTGATCAACTAGGAAAATGGGTAGGTCGACGTGGGAAATCAGGCGATGCTTGAGTTCAGTATGCTTTTGCGTTCACTCAGCAAAAGTGCTGATCAAACAAGTAGTGCTTGCATGTATCTGGGCTTAGTACCACCTGTTACGAAGGTCTGTGGACACACAGCTGAAGCCGTAGCTGGCTATCCTTCCGTAGCTTTGATGTACAAAAACTGGGGCATTACTGTATCAAATGCATCAATTAATGTTGTGGAACAATATATATTATCTTAGATCTGTGCTTGTTCGATCATTTCAAACTGTCCATTAATCCCTGTCAAACTAATCCGTTAAGCAATGATTACTGCGGAATGTTGTAACTGTGCATGTGCAGAGCACGAAGACAAAATAAGAAATATACAAACTGCTACTTCCCATAACTTGTATATTGATATATCAGAATTGGTTGAAATAATAACAGCTGAGTGTGCACACAAAGAGATACGTTACATGGAACTAAACTATAGTAGACAAATAATGTTTCATTCGATTCATGCGGTTAACATTGCATCTATACCCAAATTACAAATGTAGTGCCCATACATAATAGAACATCTAGTTCTGGGCTCAAGATGGCATGTCCCGTCGGAGCAATATGATGTGGAGAGAAACTTAGCTATGAATGATGAGCGAAAAAGGAATTGCATACATCAGCAATCAACGGTGTCTTGAGCTATATTAGTCTCTGTGCTTTGCCAATTGTTTCTTTTCTACCCTTCCATCCATGACCGAAGACTATAATTAGCAGGTCTTCCCTTCTTTGTTGGTCTGTCTGAGCTACAAATAGATAGAGCACTGATAGCAGAGGCTTTTTTTTTGTGACCAGGCCTTCACCCGTTTTTCATTAAGAGGAATAAACGAAAAACAACAACAGGGCGTTAAACCACTGACGTTAGCAAGGTGCACACATCGAATGACAGACCAAAGTTTAAAAACCTAGCTACTAGATACAGCATAAATGATTACATATTGAACAAATTTTGCGACCATAGCAGCTACTGAGCCGAGGCCTCTAGCGCCCAGTCTTGGCCCTCCCTGATCGCAGCCTCTTGCCATGAAGCAGAGCCTGCATAGCCTCCTCTGCGTCACTCGCCAGTGCGACCTAGAACGCGGCCTGGTGGAACTCCTCGAACGTTGTTTTATTAGGACGTTGCGTCTCAACCTCATACCCGAGCTTCCGCATGAGGACCATCCTTGCCTAAGCTTCCGGCTTGTTGAGCTTGTTCTTGGCGGCCAGATGGGCACTACACTTGGGCAGCCATTCTAGCGTGTCTTTGCTGGGACCTCCTTAATGATCCGCAAGGTCAGTGTGGAGAGCAGCGACGACGTCAACGGCTTCATGAAGGAGTTGATGAAGTCGTCGACGGATGCAACGCTGTCAGGCACATTCGCATTGGCATGCCCCACCGCGGTGCCCTCCGCTGGAGCCTCAATGGCATTGACGTCGGCGCCCTGGTCGGTAGCAACTAGCCCACCAGTGTCGTCGATCGATCGGGGCTCGATGACTTCGATGACGCATGGAGCAATGGCCTCATTGGCGAGCACCGAGAGCTCCGCGGCAGCATGGGGGCCATCCTCGACGAAGGCCGCGACAACCGAAGTGGCCTCCACCGCAGTCCTGCCTGCCTCCGCCTCTTCGTCCATGGGATCGAATTCCTTGTGTGGCGGAGGGTCCGCCGCGGGCTGAGAGGCCACCTGCGGCTGCACACCACCTTCCTGCAAAGGAGCCTTACGACCTCCGGCCACCCACATGGTGACCTCAAATTTCAAAGCAAGGTGCGCCAGGAGCTCGTCCAACGCGGCCGCGTCAGTAAGCGTGAGAAGAACAAGACGGGCAATGGTCTCATAGGCCGGGGCAGGAACACTCTTGATGATGGAGGCCTCGACCGTAGTGCGGCCTACGTCATCCAGATGTGGACAAAGTGGTGGCGGCGTGGTCGACGATGTAGACGGCAGACGACAGCTGCCTCTGCGGAGGTGGGACGACCTGAGGTGTCACCCTTGGCAACTTGGACTCCGCCGAATTGCGGTCCACCGAGGACATCTGGCTGTGACCACGCACCAGTGTCCTGCGGGGCGGCGCTCGGACACCCGTTGCCACTGTGCACACCCTGGCCCGATGTCTAGCACACCGGCACCACAGGCATTGTGACATGGAACGGCATTGAGCAGTGATGTGACCCCGGACGAGATAGTTGAAGCAGAGGCTCGCCAACTCTGGTGGGACTGGGCGCACGGACTTCACTAGTCGGCCGCTGCCCCGCCTCTTGCCATCACCTATGGGCCGAACAACCTCTTGCCCTGACCGTTGTGGAAGCACCTGCTGCCAACCGTGGACGTCCGGTGCAGTGGCTCGGTGGGTGGGAGGGCTAGGCGCAAGTGAGCCGGGCATCGGTCCGGGGCCGGCGGGTCGGGGAGGCCGGTGGCGGAGGCCTTCTTGCCACGGCGACAATGCCTCTGCCGACGCCTCTCGGGGCGTTTGGCGGGAGGCCCCGCAGCGCGTCGAGCGACCTCCAAGTAGCTGAGTCCCCGGGCGTCCGCGCGGTGGGTGTAGCAGAAGCGCACTGTCGATGGCGCCCGACGAGGTCGCGGCGCTGGTGCCGGTTGCGGCCCCCTTGCTCGTGGTGCTCTCCACCTCCAGAGCCGGGAGAGCCCCAGCCCCGCCGTCTTTAGGTGCATCAAGCTTAGCCGACTGTGGGATTTGTCGGCGGGCGAAGAGGAACGCAGCCGGCGGATGCACATCATCCTCCTCGTCCGAGCAGTCTTCAACGGTGACCTCATCCCACCACTGAGATTTTGATCTCCCAGGGAGGTGCAGCAGGGGAGAGGGCCCTACCGTGGCCACCAGAGGAGGAGGAGAGGTCGGAGGTGGCAGCCGGCGCCGGGGTGGCCTACGGCTGGCTGGGCTGGGTGGTGACGGTCACGGAAGGGAGGGTAGGGGGAGGAGGAGGAGTGGGAGGACGGGGAGCGATGGAGGAGGTTAGGCGAGGTTGCGACGCGTCAGAGATCGGCATTACAGCAGGAGGAGGCGGGGCGGCGTGCCAGTCCGCGCGTGCGACTTGGGTTGGCAAGGGGGAAGAAAATGAGCAGGTGCGGCGCGAGAGCGGCGGGTCCGCACGGGTAGCTGTCAGCGCAATCTGGCACGGCGAGAGGCACCAGCGGCGGCAGCGCGGCTATCGCCGCGGGAGCTAGGGGCTGTACCAACGGCGAATGTGCACGGGCCCACACCACCGGTGGCAGAGCCACAACCCAAAGAGCCCGTCGGCGCAGACGGCGCTGGCGATGACGTGGAGGCCCCATGGCGCAGGGTAGCTCCAGACGACTGGGATGGGGGCCGGACCTGTGGATCCGGGCGCGACGAGGCCGCAGTGACCGGATCCAGTCCTCCCGGCGTCGATGGAGGGCCGGCAGCGAGCGGCGCCGGTGGCGATGCGGAGGCCCCATGGCGAACACTCTGGCACCGCCAGAGGCGCGGGCAACCGGGCCCGAGCCGCCTGGCGCCACGACCTCGGCGGCGACGGAGTGCATGCGCGCCGGCCGGAAGCCGAGCGCCCACCGGCACGAGGAGGAGACGCGCGGGCATGAATCCCTCGACCGTGTACACCAGATGGCAAATTGAAATGCATATGTTAAAATTTGAGTACTTTTTGCATATGTTAAAATTAGCCCTTTAAATTGAAAAATAGACCTCGAATGATTTTTAATAAATAAAATAATTGGCTTTTAATTCTGAAATTTGTTTTGCCATCTAATTAGGCTAAGAGCTTTCCAAAATAAAATTTTGGGCTTAATTTGATAACTTTAATTTTATGCCTTTATTTAATGCCTTTAAATAATTAATTAATCCATTTAATTGAGTTTAATCATTATAGGATTTGTTTGACTTTGGGATTGATTGATGACCTTGGGTCATTAACCCTAATGACCTTTGGCACCTTAATTAATTGTTTGCGCTTACCTTAATCAATTTTATTAGGGCTTAATTAACGTTATTTTATGTGCTTAATTAATTTCTTAAATGGCGTAGTTAACCCTAATAAGTTTTATAAGCAAAGTTTTGTTGGCTTGCAACTTTATCGTGAAGATAAGTTGTACTCAAGCCCTTAATATGATCATGCATCCATCGCGCACCATGTTTACTATTCCATCATGTTAAAGCATATTAATTATCGAATAGTTTCTGTTAACGGAGAGTTAACGTTGTCGCCCAGATTCGAAGGAAGAGCAGATTCAGCAATCGGGAGTTGATCCAGAGTTTGAGACCGTCTACCTCGAACATCAAGGCAAGCCCTGGATGCATTCAAACCTTATTCTATTTATAAAAGTTTTATCGCTTCAGTTATGATATGTTGCATTAAGTAATAGAAGTTGAGTGAAAACCCACCAATTGCATTACCGGTCTTATTTCCTTATTCT
The DNA here is from genome assembly GCA_023333625.1 of Bothriochloa decipiens. Classification (NCBI taxonomy): domain Eukaryota; kingdom Viridiplantae; phylum Streptophyta; class Magnoliopsida; order Poales; family Poaceae; genus Bothriochloa; species Bothriochloa decipiens. The sequence continues at coordinate 2,277,152 of CM041631.1, forward strand.
TTGTTACCTGCTTGGGAAGATAAGTAGTAACACTTAGCGCTGCTTATTTAATTAATTGTTCAAAGGCAAAAGAATGAAAAAGATGAGACTGGTTTTCTTGTTGAAATCTTGATATTAGTAATAAATCGAGTCCGAACGGCTAACTTGCACTGGGAATGGAGTCCCTCTGTAGTGTTTCTGTCTGTTGATGCCCTAGGTCCCGTCCGTTGGTGAACTGGTGATATCGAGAATTTAGAAATTCACATGCATGAAGTGATATACGGATGGTTGGAGCCGTGTATATCATGGAGTGACCTATCGTGGGGCCAGAGATCCCATATGTGTCATAGTGTGTTTTACTGTGGGGTTTAAGTTCCCACGTATCTCAGTACGCTAGGCCGAAGAGCTCACGTGTATCATGTGGTGATATATGGCTGCGGTTGTTATCCCGGTATATCGGTTCATCTGGGGTGCATCGGAGTTAAAGTCTCCGGTATTCCAGTGACCTAGGTCCCAGCTAGGTATAAAAATGGATTCGAATCACCGTTGCTTCTTGGAGAAGAAGACTCGATCGGTGTTCATCATCGTAGTAACAACTTGAACAATGATTAAGATTTAATAATGAAGTTGGTTGGTAATTAGAGCTAGTCCAAGCAAACTTTTCTTTCTGTTAAGCTTTTTTGCAAAATTTCTCATCTCTTACAAGCCTTACCTTGTCCCTCTAGCCTGCATTTCTTGAGTCTTCACCCCTCTTTTTCGTCGGGCCAGTCTTGTTGAGTACTTTTGTACTCAGGTTTTGTTGAACCCTTGTTGCAGGTGAGCCTCATGGGTGTAACAACCCAAAAATTCGAACTACAAAATTTTTTCGACAAAACCTTGAGAGATGTGGTGCGACATGTCATCATCTACCCCTTACATATGCATCAACCCTAGCATGTCATGCATGGCATTCATATGTTCTAAATTAATTAACATCTCATAACAATGCTCTATGATCACATGTTACATTTTAATGTTTCAATAGTTCAATCATCTTGTTGCATTAAAAGAGTGAGTTGGATTTTTATTTGGTTTATGTGTTGATTATTAAAAATGACAACATAATATTTATTTTTACAAATAAATATTAAGGGCATAATACCCTAGCATTATTTGGGCTAGGTATGCTCACTATTCTGTTGCACAAAATGAGCACACCACATATATATATAAGTATATATAAAAATATATTTGAAAATGAAAAAGGATAAGAAAAGGAAAAAGAAAAGGAGGAGACCGACCGGAGCAGCCCCGTCGACCCGGCCTGCGCGCTCGCCTGCGCTTGCCGCTCGACCCCGCGCTGCGTGGCCCAACCAGGCCGACGGCCCAGCAAGAGCCGCGCGCGTCCGCGCGCCGCACCGAGCCTCTGTTGCCGATGAGTCGCTGACGATGGGGCCCCAAAGTGGGACCCACGTGTCATCGCGCCCGCTGAGGTCACCCGACCGGCCGCGCGTGCACACGTCAGCACTGTTCCCCGGCGTCGCTCCTAAGCAACCTCCCTCGACCGCTCGATCCAGTGTCGCCCCGCATCGACGCGCGCCCGCAAGCCACCTGGACCGACCAGCCCGCGTAAAGTTTCCACGGCCACAGGCAACATTCTCCGCGCGCGCGCGCACCTGCGCTGTCACCGCAGTGGAACGCTGCCGCCGTAAAGAACCTCGACACCCAGTGTTACCTAGCCCCCTCTCGCTGTTCTCTGGAGCCAGATCGAGCCTCAGCTGCTGACATGGACATCCCTTGGCCGCTCGATCAAGCAGAGCCGTGATCGACCGTCCGTCGGCTACCTACCACCGCGTCCGCCCTATAAAGCAAGCACCCCGGCACCCTAGGGTTCCCAGGTCACCGCCACCACTCTGGTGGAGCTCCATTCCTCCTTACCAACCTCGATTGGAGAAGAGCTGAAGGAAGGGGGAAGGAAGGAGTCGGGGAAGAAGAAGCCGCCGCCGGAGTTGGGGAGGAAGACCGTCGACTCGGAGCCGCCGCTGCTGCGTCGGGAGTAGGAAGGAGGAGCAGTACCGCGAGCCGGAGCCGCTTGGACTTGTACCGCACCTCCATCCTCTTCGACCGTCGGTGAGCACCGCCATCGCCGCCCTCTCGAACCCTCCGTCGTGCTGTTGGCCATGGCGCTCCGCCGTGAGCGCGTAGGCCCAGGTCACTACCGACCTCACTGGACACACCCGCACACACACACGAGACTAGCCGAGCCTCTTGGACCACGGCATCGGGAGGATGCCGAAACGGAAGCCGTCCAGTTCATCGCTGCGCGCCAAGCACCGCCATGGTGAGATCACCCAGTCGCCTTTCTGTTGAGCCTCGACCTCCGTTGTTTCCGGATCCGCGCTCGCCTTGATGAGACGGACTCCGTGCACACCCTAGCTCCGCGTTTGCCTCGCCAGAGCACCGACCCGAACCACCTTATCGTCGACGTGTCAGTACGTTGCCGCTCCAGAACGCCGCCGTTCACCGATGTTTCCTGCCACCATCGACCACCCTCGAGGAGCAGGAAGAAGCCGGGAAGCTCCGCCGTGATGAGCTGCATCGAGTAGGCAAGATGGAGACCGTGGACCCTCTCGGAGTGCCGTTGCCATGCACCGAGGACCTGTCGAAGCTCCGCCGTGGGAGTTGCTGCCCGCGCGGACTCCGCCGTGTGTTTTGGTCACCGCCGGCACCTCGAGCAGGTGTTGCGTGACTCCAACCGTCCATCTACGCCACCAATTGGAGCAGGAGTGACTCGGTGTGAAGTGTACATCGAGCGCTGTCGCCGTCGAGCCGCCGTTTGCCGTAGAGCTCGTCACCGGAAGCAAAGCTGCCGCCCTGAAGCCCGTCAACGTGACCGTCGCGAAGTCCCGAAACCGACGGGCGGGTTAATGGCGCCAGAGATCCTTTGTGGCACCAGGAATCGAGGGTCTCCCCGCCGCCGATCGTCGAGGAAGAACTCCGCGTTCAAGCCGATCTCGTCCGAGACAGATCACGCGCTCAAACCGACCCTCGAGTTTGACACCTCGAGCACCGTCACCCTCGAGTTCGACCCTTTGACCGACCCTCGAGTTTGACACCTCGAGCACCGTCACCCTCGAGTTTGACCCTTCAACAAACCGACCCTCGAGTTTGACACCTCGAGCACCGTCACCCTCGAGCGCTGTCCGACGTAAGGCACGTCACCGGGACCAAGCCCCTGACTTGATGACCACCTTCGTGTTCGCCTTGGCGACCCGAGGATGATGCACGGGTTAGCGAAGTCTTGGAGCAGCCCTCGCCGGATCTTTAACCCCGTCGTAACCAGCCGAGCCCCGCTGTCGAGGCAGAGCAGTTTTCCGTCTTCGAGCATGCCCTCGAAAGCATACCCCCTCGAGACAGTACCCCCCGAGACTGTAACCTGAGACCGTACCCCTCAAGACAGTACCCCTCGAGACCGTAACCCCGAGACCGTAACCCCTCGAGAGTATACCCCTCGAGACAGTATCCCTCGAAACCGTATCCTCGAGAGCATATCCCTCAAGACCTTAACCCCTCGAGAGCATACCCCTCGAGAGCGTAACCTTGAGACCGTAACCCCTCGAGCCCTTTTTCTTTTCAGAAAATGGTTAAATCTTTGAAAATTCATAACTAATTCATACGAGCTCAGAAAATTATGATCCACATATCCAAATTTTCTATAAATCGAGCCCTATCTATCTAGGCTATGTTTGAGTGTATTTGGATCTTCTATTTTGCATTCGTTCTTTATGCTAATCTATAGGGGTCGCTTCCGCGACCGTTAAATCTCGTTACAGGCTCGAGCGAGGACAAGTCTGACGACAGTGACTACCAGGAGAAGTCCGATAGCTACGTCAGTGAAGGTGCCACACACCATCCAACCTCGTAGATCCCATTACGCATGGCAATTATAGTATGGCTAGTGCTTAAAATTCATGTTGCTATAATGCTATGCCTGTGCTAGGACTGCATGATAGAGTATTTATTTGATGAGCCCTACCTTGTTGTAAACTATCACCTGCTTACTCGCTGTTATGATAGCCACCTGCTTATCTGCTATACTTATAATTTTTATACTTCACTCGCTTACATTTTGATGCGATGTGATGAACCCGGGAAAGGCCTGGAGGGTGCCAGGCTGGATGTGTGAGTTGATGTTTCAGATGAGCATGTGAGCTGATGATGTTATATCCGGGTTTGGGGTGGAGCTTACGGCAGGGAGTAGGGTGAGGGTTGAGTCGATCGGGCTGGGATCTACGACGAGCTTTTGGAGCAAGTCTTGCCAGGGAATGGTTCTGGACATTCCCAAGAGAGGAGCCTGTGGCGGGCTAACTGAGATGTGATGGTGGTCCTTGGGTGTGATCCTCGAAAAGGTGGAGCCCGGGATGAAGGTGCCGTGGTAGCACGTTAAAGATAAACCCTGATGAAGATATCCCGGTTTGGTCAAATCTAGGAACTGTTGCGCTGGTATCCGGACCTAGGAATCTCTTGCTTTCCACTTGCTCTCCATGGGGGGAGACGGCCGAACCGCTGGATAGGTCGATGCCACTACTGCTAGGCGAGAAGTGATAGGAAGGTATATGCATGGGATGGAGCTAACACCGTACCGAGACGATCATGGCACCCCCTTCGGGAGTGGGTACATGGCATGGCATCCTCTTCAGGAGCGGATACATGCTCTCTTCACAGTTCCAGTGATCCAGTGTTGGATGGTAGAGTGGCATCGCCTATGGCAGTAGGCGCCTGGAATCTGCCTAGGTGCGCGCGTGCATCGATGATGGTTATCTGATGGATTAGTGAAACCTCTGCAGAGTGTATGGTTGATCAATCGATACATATGCCGAATCTTCGGCTATGGACCTTTCCTATGTTTCGCATGCACCGGACTAGTGAGTGGAGTGTTCTACCTTCCTCTGAGTGTGTTTTCCGGTCGTGAGCCAGTTTGAGGGCTGCGGGCCGCGGGCCGCTGAGGCAAGCCAAGAGGGAGTTGGCTTGTCGACCAGAGTCTGAGAGGGTGTTGGAGACGAGATGAGATGATGCTACAGATATGGATGGAGATAGATGAAGGGAATGGGTTTGTGTTTAAAACTTGTTTATTATACTTTTGTTTTATATACTTGAACATTGCATAGGAAAACCCAGCCATTATAGGTTCCTTTTGAGATACCCTTATTTTTGCACCCACTTCCACAAAGCAATGCATAGGGTGGGAGTGTGGCCAGTACAAATCGTACTAAAAATTTGGTTTCAGGTTCGAGGAGTGAGTACTCATCTGGGGAGTACAGCGATTGAGGGTTTCGTGCCTACGCTCATGTTGTAGAGAAGAAGATAGCTTCCGCACCTCAAGCTTTTATTGTTATGCTGCATGAACTCTGATTCCGCCCTGTGGCAATGTAATAAGTTATTGTAACTCCCTCTATTTGCACTCTTTTGTTCGATGTATGGATTATGGATTCAACTGTTATCGGGTAATGTGATTTAAATGGTCATATTACACTCCGACACTGTGGATTTTCCTTCGCGAAAATCAAGGTCGTTTCAGTTGGTATCAGAGCCATACTTGACCTTAGGACGAAACCCTAGAAATGGACGTTAGTATAGTACAAACCAGTTTTTCTTTCGGTTATATACCGACCCTGCATTTCTTCTTATGCAAGGCTTCTCTATTGTTACTGACTTGCTGACCCTTCTTCCCTTTGAAACGTGCAGATGACAAGCTTTGGACCCCCGCTTGGACCGTTGAGCAGCATACCCAAGGCTGAGTTCACCTACCAGGGACAGGAGTTTCCAGGCTTTCCGTACACTCTGCGTCGTGTTTTGGGAGTACTCGAAGTGCCTGTCGAGGAGATCAAGTACACCTGCACTGGAGCACCGGACTCAGAAGGAGGAATCAAGGGTTACGTGGTCACTCACCTAGAGATCCCTGTAAGTCAGACTCTGCCCTCAGTACCAGCTCTCCTGGAGATGACAATTGAGGACTCAATCGAAGAAGGAATCCAGTCTGTGTCACTCAAGGCTCTGCGTGAAGTGATGAAGATCGCTTATGAGCACCTTCGCAACACAGAGTTTTGCCTTCTTCCTCAGGCCCTGAACTCTCTCCTCACACCAGAGCAGCAGGATGATCTGGTCAGGCCAACCATCCTAGCAGAGACCAGTCTTTGCAACCGTGCCTCCGCCGCTCACCTCTTCGAGCAGAACCGCTACATAGAGCACCTGGAGAAGAAGAGACGCCTCGACCGCAACACTCTGATGGAGTACCAGGAGCTCTGCAAGCAGGAAGCTAAGGAGAAAGAAGAACTCGAGGCTACAGTTGCCCAGCTGAAGGACAAGCTCGCACGTCAGGCAAGGGCTCACAGAGCCGAGGTCGCTGACCTGCGAGACAAGGTTGAGGACATTGGGCTCCAAAACTACTACCTCGATGCAAGAGTTCTCCAGTTGGAGGGAGAGAAGATGGACAAGGATATGGAGATCAAAGAACTACAGAAGAAAAGATGGGAAGATGGCAAGAGCAACTTCACCGTGCAGTGTGAGAAGTCAATGCTCGTAAAAGCTCTGAAGAAAGCAGAAGCGAAAGCACAGTGCAACCAAGGCCATCTGATTGCCCTGATGATTTAGAATGAGACCTTGGTGGACAGGTACAAGAGACTCAAGACAACTTGGAAGAATGCCGATGAGAGACGCTGCCAGGAGTACGCTGAGTTGCGTGACAGACTTCCTTTGTCAGCCAGACGCAAGGACCCCTTTAAGGAGACTTTCCAGATTGGCTACTCCCTCTTGAGGCACGACCACTGTCCAGCTCCCACCAACCTGCCACTTACCAAGGAGTTCGGAGAAGCTCAGGCTTATGTGAAGCGCCTTCACATGTCACAGGAGGAGTTGACAGTTCTTGGCAACCGTTTTCACCCAGGAGTATACAACGCGCCGATGTATGAGTCAGAGTAGTGTGGACCCTGCGTGGCCACGTCATGAGTTAGAGTTGAGTTAGCTTGTATCCATGAGTTACCTTCTCGTAGTGCGAGTCTCGCATGTCATCTAGCGTAGCTGCTAGAGATGATGCCATGTAATGCAACCATGTAATGAATGATCAATCTTATCGCATTTTATGGCTCTTATTGCTTCTTTATATGAGTGTTGGATAGATTAAATATTTTTTTTCCTTAAATCGTTGAAGTCATTTAATTATATTTAACCAATAAGTACTAAACAGTTGTCGACCCGTGTCGCAGATGTCTGCACGTCGCTCCACACGTTTGGGCAACCGTCCGCCTCCACCCGAACCCGAGCTTGGGCGTGGAAGACGCTACGGACGAAGGGGAGGTCGTGTTCCACCCATCGACCTCAACCAGGGTGGGAACGATCACGAGCGGACCCCACCAGCAGGAAGTGCCGCTAGAGGAGGTGATGCCCATGGCAATGTGCCTCCGCCGCAGCCGATTCCGCCACCGCCACCACCGCTAAACCTGGCGGAAGTGATGGCGCAACAGACACAGCTGCTTGCCGCTTTGGTCAATGGAGCCAATCACCGCTTTGGAGGAAATCCGAATGACTTCCAGAGGAAACTTGAGGGTTTTATAAAGCTCAGGCCACCCACTTTCGATGGCACCTACAAGGAACCGCTGGAAGCTGACGACTGGCTTCGCGAGATCGAGAAGAAGCTGGAGCTTACCACTTGTACCCTAGAGGAGCGAGTCGGTATCGCTGCTCACCACCTCACTGGAGCTGCGCGTTCTTGGTGGGACAGCTACCGCCAAGCTCATGAGGACCCCGATCACATCACCTAGGATGAGTTCGCAGATGAGTTCATCGAGTACCATGTTCCTGAGGGAGTCATGGAGCAGAAAGAGGAGGAATTCCGTAACCTCACCCAGAAGGGATGTGACATCTGCGAGTACACCAACACCTTCACCAGTTTGTTGTGCTATGCACCTCTGCATGTCGCGACTTCTGAGAAGGAGAAGATCACGCAGTACAGAAAGGGTCTGAACCCCAAGATCAAGGTAGCCCTGGGAGGCACCAAGAGTCACACACTTCGTGACATGATCGATCGTTGCATCCAGATCGAGAAAGACCAGAAGGAGGCAGGAGAAATGTCCAGAAGGGAGAAGAAGAAGTCCGAGGGCTTCTACCGTGACCATGAGCGTAAGAGGTTTCATCGGGACAAGACGTCTAGCCGTCCTCATTACGGCAAGGACTCTACCTATGGCTCGGGTAGGAGTGGTGGTACCTACTTGGTTGACCACTCATGCTTATCCCGCGACCGTTACTCTCGTTACCACCGCTCTCGTGACCGTGCTGGGAAGGATCGCTACCCCCGTGAGCACTCATCGCAGCCACGTCACAGGACTGATCACTCTGCGCCTGTTCGTGCTACGCCAAACTCAGGCAGCTGGAAGGCCACTGCACCAACCCCCACAGGCAGTGTGCCATTCACTTGCTTTGGTTGTGGCAAACCAGGCCACAAGGTGTTTGACTGTCCTGAGAAGACACCCGCACCTGCTGCACCCAAGTCTTAGTACCGTGGATCTGCAAGCCGTGGTCGTGTAACATCCCAGATGTTAGTAAGCAATTAAAATTATAATCAAGTTCCTTATTAAGAATAATCATTGAGCATCATGACATAAATGCATTCATGTTTTAGTAATGTCTTTTATGTGGTGCATTGTTTTATACATGAAATGATGAGTTGATTGCTACTTAAAAACTATTTTCAAAACCTTGTTTTATCCATTTTTCTATATTTTAAAATCTATAAGGAATTTTGAGATACTCTCAAAATATAGTTTGTAGATCTTGAAAGGAGCTACAATATTAGTATTCAAAGTTTTTCAAGTTTCCAAAAATAATTTTGAATAAAAGTGAAAATACAGTTTTCCAACACTTATTCCCTTTTCAATTTAAATTCATATTTCAAAAATTATTCAAAATTTGGGAAAACTTTCTGTATCAAAAGTGTTTGGTTTGATAATCTGAACATTTCATAGATTGGAAGATTTTCAAGTTGTTTAGAAAAATAAAAAGTAATTTCAAATGTTTGCTTCTAGAGAATTGACCCTTTTCGCATTCTTTTTAAATTTGAATTCATATTTCAAAATCTGTGCAGAATTTGAAAATGTTTCTTAAATGAAAAGTGTAGCTCTTGAAAAGTTATGCAAACTTTATTTTTGGAGATTTTTAAGTTCCTATATAAATTTGGGAGTAATTTACAATTTTCGACGAGTGACAGTTCTGTAATTTTGGTGAACAGTGCTGGTCCGTTTTTGCTTGTCCGATGATGCTGGTCCGTTTTTCTTGTCCGATGATGCTGGTCCGTTTTTGCTGCTCTGTTCTGCTGCCGCGTCGACGCCGTGCGTCGTTTGGCCGCAATTTCACGGTGACTCTCGAGTATGGCTGCGTGGTCGAGTTCCAGAAGTCACTTACCCTCTTCCCAGCTCGCCCGACCCCCCCTATAAAGGATCGAGCCACGCCGTTGTTCTTTCCTCTTTTCTTTCTCAGTGCCGCCGTGCGCCTCGCCCGGCCAACGGTCATCGTCGTCGGTTGTTTTTCTGGTTTTTCTTTGTCTTTGAGTTCGCCTTGCTCCCCTGCAGCTAACCGTGCCCTCAATTTCATCTATCTCGCACCAGAGCCGCTGCTCCATAGAAAGCCGCGCCGCCGTGGCCGCAGCTCACGTGGCCATACCTCCACGCACTAGTTCCAGTCGATTTGAGTGCACCATCGGATGCGCACGAGTCCAAGGATGCTTCTATGCCTCTCCTTTGCCGCTGGTGAGCACTATCCCCGCCGGAAACGGCCTTCCTGAGCGTTCTCTGTACATGAATCGCGACCAAGGACCTCGGGTTTGAATTCAACTAAAGCCAGGGTCCTAAGTGCACAGTCTAAGACTCAGGTGAATAGTACCCCGAGGACCTATTTGTAGCAGCTTTTCATAAACTTTAAAAATTCATATCTGGAGTTTCGTAACTCCGTTTTTGGTGAACCAAATTTTGTTGTGTTCCTTGTAATACCTAGTTTTTATTAAAAATATGAAACATGCCATGTTTTATATAAAAATAATTAGCTATGTTTTATGCCTCTATTTAATGTTTAAAGAAAAGGAAATTCATATCTCATGCTATGTGACCCCTGTTGACTTCAAATTTTTATGACATGTTTCTTGTGCTATGTGTGTGTTGTAGTAAAAATATTGTGGTCATTGGATATCGTATGCTTGATCTTTTGATTTATCTTGCTTATTGCTTATTAAATGGTTTATAATTATAATAAAAATGTATAAATGAAAAATGTGGTTCCCTTACCTTTGTATGCTTCTGCTATGTCATGTTAACACCTAATATGACTATATAATTTTAGAATATATGGAGTTTTATATTTATCTTCTGTAATGCTGTTAAAATAGTTTATAATTAGCTAGTTGTTTGATCTTGTTATGCTTGCACCAATACATTGCTGTGCATCATGTCATGAGTTCATCATGCTAAAACATGCATCATTAAATACGTGTAGTTGTTCGAGAGTGAGTGGATCTTGGTGCACGATCTCCGAAAAACGCCATCCCCCATCAGAGTGAAGTTGCGGATCCATGATGTGGTGTCGTCCATCCTGGAGTTGTGTCAAGCGTAACACCCGTGATCTTGACGAGAACTAACTACCGCTGCAACACAGGCAAGCCCCGGATACATTTACACCCTATTCTATTTATAAAAGTTTTACCGCTTCAGCTCTGATATGTTGCATTAAGTGATAGGAGTTGAGTGAAAACCCACAAATTGCATTACCTATCTTATTTCCTTAATCCTTGTTACCTACTGGGAAGATAAGTAGTTATGCTTAGCCCTGCTTATTTATTTAATTGTTCAAAGACAAAAGAATGAAAAAGATGAGATTTGTTTTCATGTCGGAATCTTGATGATAGTAATAAATCGAGTCCGGACGGCGAACTTGCACTGGGAATGGAGTCCCTCTGTAGTGTTCTCGTCTGTTGATGCCCTAGGTCCCGTCCGATGGTGACCTGTCGATAATCGAGAAATTAGAAAATCCACATGCATGAAGTGCTATACGGATGGTTGGAGCCGTGTATGCCATGGAGTGACCTAGCGTGGGGCCAGAGAATCCCATCTGTGTCATAGTGTGTTTTACTGTGGGGTTTAAGTTCCCATGTATCTCGGTACGCTGGGCCGCAGAGCTCACGTGTATCATGTGGTGATATACGGCTGAGGTTGTTATCCCGGTATATCGGTGTATCTGGGGTGCTTCGGAGTTAAAGTCTCCGGTATGCTCAGTCGCCTAGGTCCCAGCTGGGTATGAAAATGGATTCGAATCGCCGTTGCTTCTCGGAGAAGAAGACTCGATCACTGATCATCATCGTAGTAACAACTTGAACAAAAATTAAGGATCAATAATGAAGTTGGTTGATAATGGGAGTTAGCCCAAGCAACTTCTCTTTTTGTAAAGCTTTTATGCAAAACTTCTTATCTCTTATAGACCTTACCTCATCCCTCTAGCCTGCATTTCCTGAGTCTTCACCCCTCTTTTTTGTCGGGTCAGTCTTGTTGAGTACTTTTGTACTCAGGGTTTGTTGAACCCCTGTTGCAGGTGCTAATTGATGTTTAAATCAAGATCATGTCGGTGGGCTCGACGTGATCTGGTTGTCTCCTCCCGACTTAGGCGCTCTACCTAAGTTGACTTCTGAAGTTCTTCTCTGCTTCCGCCGCTTCTGCAATTAAAGTCAAGTTTGTAAAAGTTAACTTTTTCATATATTTTGTAAACTTAATGTTATTACTCTTTCGCACTCTGATATATGTTTTATCATAAATGTTGTAATGTTGTAGCTACTCCTTTGTTGATCCTGGTATGAGTTGACAAATGTGGTTTAATCGGGGTCCTTTGAGGGCACCCGACAGAGCTTTCTAAGTTATCTGGAACACATGCATGGCTATCAGAAGTCTTGGAGACAATGATAGGTGCGTGTGGGCCATATAATTTAGGAGGTTCTGCCACAGGTCGTCTCACGCACATGAACACAGAAGAACTCAAGCTGCCCCAGATGTTGTGTACGGTATGTTTCTTGTTAATGGCATTAAAGCATCCGTTCTGTTTGATTCTGGAGCTACATGTTCATACATCTCATCTAAGTTTGCACGAGAGAGTAAGATACCTATCACTCCACGTTTGGAGCCTATAGTCACCAGTTCTCCTCTTGGTGAGATGAGAAGCACCCATATCTGCAAGGGAGTGAAGCTTTCTATCGAGGGTCTAAGCTTTCGAGCTAACCTTACCCTTCTACCATCAAATGGTTTGGATGTCATCCTAGGCATGGATTGGCTTACCGAGCACAAGGGTTTGATTTCTTGTTCACCCAGATATGTTCAGATAACTCATCCTTCTGGCCAAGCAGTCAGATGTGCACCTCAGAAGGATAAATCAGTATCTGTTCTATGTGCCCTGAATGCACTCAAGTCGCAGGAAGAATCTCATAAAAGAGAGAAGACTCTCGCGGATGTCCCCATTGTCAGGGAATATGAGGATGTGTTTCCAGAAGAGTTGCCCGGCATGCCACCAGATCATGATGTTGAGTTCATCATTGATCTTGTGCCCGGAACCGGTCCCATCTCTAAGCGACCGTATCGCATGTCAGTGGATGAGCTAGAAGAGCTCAAGAAGCAGTTGAAGGAACTTTCTGACAAGGGCTTTATTAGGCCTAGTGCTTTGCCCTGGGGATCACCTGTTCTGTTTGTGAAAAAGAAAGATGGTTCGATGAGGATGTGTGTTGATTACCGCAACCTCAATGCCGTCACCATCAAGAACAAGTATCCTCTGCCAAGGATCGATGACTTGCTTGATCAGCTTCATGGTGCTAAGTACTTCTCGAAGATTGATCTCAGATCTGGTTATCATCAAATGAAGATTCGGGAAGAAGACATTCCCAAGACAGCTTTCGTCACACGCTATGGGCAGTATGAATTCACCGTTGTATCCTTCGGTCTCACGAATGCCCCGGCCTATTTCATGAACATGATGAACAAAGTGTTTATGGAGGATCTTGATCAGTTTGTTGTGGTTTTCATTGACGACATTCTGATTTATTCACCTTCTGCCGAAGAACATGAAGCACATTTGAGGATAGTGCTCGAGAAGTTGTCCCAACACCAGCTCTATGCTAAGTTCAGCAAATGTGAGTTCTGGCTTGAAGAAGTTGCTTTTCTTGGTCATGTACTCTCAGCAGATGGAGTTGCTGTAGACCCTGCAAAGATAGAGGCTGTAAAAGAATGGGAACAACCTCGCAATGTGTCCGAAATCAAGAGTTTCTTGGGATTGGCAGGTTACTATCGCCGATTCATTGAGAACTTCTCGAAGATAGCTCGTCCTATGACAAATCTCTTGAAGAAGATTAATGAGTTCGAGTGGACACCAGAGTGTGAACACAGTTTCCAGACTCTAAAGGAGAAGCTAACCACCACACCTATCCTAGCCCTACCTGATATCACTAGCGACTTTATCGTCTACTGCGACGCCTCTCGCCAAGGGCTAGGCTGTGTGCTAATGCAGAATGGGAAGGTTATTACTTATGCTTCCCGACAGTTAAAGCAGCACGAGCAACGATACCCCACACATGATCTAGAGCTAGCAGCTGTTGTGCATGCTCTGAAGATCTGGAGACATTATCTTATTGGCAACAAGTGTGATATATACACCGATCACAAGAGCTTGAAGTATTTCTTCACTCAAGAAGATCTGAATATGAGACAGCGCAGATGGCTAGAGCTAATCAAGGACTATGACATGGAGATTCACTACCATCCCGGGAAAGCGAATGTAGTCGCTGATGCTCTTAGTCGCAAGACCTATTGTCATGCCCTGTTCTTATCGACCCTGCCACCTGAATTGAAGAAAGAGATTGAAGATCTTCATCTTGAGATAGTACCCCATGGGTTGTTGCATGAACTTCGTATCGAGTATAAGCTCACCGAGCGAATTCGTGAAGCTCAAAAGAGTTGTGAAGAAATGGAGTACATTCGTGGGTTGATGAAGCTAGGCTACAGCCCCGAATTCAGAGAAGATGAGCATGGAACCATCTGGTTCAAGGATAGAATCTGTGTGCCTAGCAATCCTGCTTTGCGTAAGGAAATCCTGTCAGAGGCACATGACTCTAAGTATTGCATCCATCCCGGTGGTGCAAAGATGTATCAAGATGTGAAGAAGCATTTCTGGTGGAAAGGCATGAAATCAGACATTGCAAGACATGTGGCCGAATGCGACATCTGTAACAGAGTCAAGGCCGAACACAAAAGACCCGCTGGATTACTCAAACCACTCGATGTTCCTGAATGGAAGTGGGAAAGCATATCCATGGACTTTATCATGGGATTACCTAGATCTCAACAAGGTCATGACTCTATATGGGTAATAGTCGATCGTCTGACGAAGGTAGCACATTTTATACCAGTCAGAACTTCGATACGAGCTGAGCAGTTGGCAGAATTGTACATCAAGGAGATTTTGAGGCTTCATGGAGCTCCTAAGAGTATTGTGTTGGATTGTGGACCCCAATTCATGTCCCGATTCTAGCAAGCTCTTCACGAGTCCATTGGGACTGACCTTGATTACAGCACTGCTTATCACCCGCAAACAGATGGTCAGACAAAAAGGTTGAATCAGATTCTAGAAGATATGCTTCGTGCCAGTGTTCTCAAATATGGAACAGATTGGGAGAAGTGTCTGTTGTTTGCTGAGTTCTCTTACAACAACAGCTACCAGGCAAGTATCAAGATGTCACCCTTCCAGGCTCTTTATGGCAAGCCATGTAGAACCCCGTTGATGTGGAACCACCCAGGCGAAAGAACAGTCTTTGGCCCCGCCAAGATCAAGGAAGCCGAAGAAGGAGTAGCTCAAGTCAGAGAGAACCTGAGGATCGCCTAGAGCCGACAGAAGAGCTATGCCGACAAAAGGCGTCGAGACCTTGAGTTCGAAGTTGGGGATTTTGTCTACCTCAAAGTGTCTCCACTTCGTGGTACCGTCAGATTCCACGTAAAAGGGAAGTTGGCCCCAAGATATGTTGGACCGTATCGTATCCGTCAGAGAGTTGGGAAGCTTGCATACAAGCTTGAACTACCTCCCGAGTTAACAGGAGTACACCCCGTTTTTCATGTCTCACAGTTACGCAAGTGCTTAAGGGTGCCAGAAGAGGAAGCAGTCACCACTGATGTGCTGGATATCTAGGATACTCTTGAGTACAAGGAGCACCCAATCAAGATCTTGGGTTATGACACCAAAGAGACCCGAAGCAAGTCTATCCCTATGTGCAAGGTTCAATGGAGCAATCACACTGAACGTGAAGCAACGTGGGAAGATGAGAATCAACTTCTGCTACAGTATCCTTACCTCTTCGAAAGGTATGACACCTCCTAAATCTCGAGGACGAGATTCCAATGAGGGGGAAGGACTGTAACATCCCAAAAATTCGAACTACAAAATTTTTTCGACAAAACCTTGAGAGATGTGATGCGACATGTCGTCATCTACCCCTTACATATGCATCAACCCTAGCATGTCATGCATGGCATTCATATTTTCCAAATTAATTAACATCTCATAACAATGCTCTATGATCACATGTTACATTTTAATGTTTCAATAGTTCAATCATCATGTTGCATTAAAAGAGTGAGTTGGATTTTTATTTGGTTTATGTGTTGATTATTAAAAATGACAACATAATATTTATTTTCACAAATAAATATTAAGGGCATAATACCCTAGCATTATTTGGGCTAGGTATGCTCACTATTCTGTTGCACAAAATGAGCACACCACATATATATATATAAGTATATATAAAAATATATTTGAAAATGAAAAAGGATAAGAAAAGGAAAAAGAAAAGGAGGAGACCGACCGGAGCAGCCCCGTTGACCCGGCCTGCGCGCTCGCCTGCGCTCGCCGCTCGACCCCGCGCTGCGTGTCCCAACCAAGCTGACGGCCCAGCAAGAGCCGCGAGCGTCCGCGCGCCGCACCGAGCCTCTGTTGCCGATGAGTCGCTGACGATGGGGCCCCGAAGTGGCACCCACGTGTCATCGTGCCCGCTGAGGTCACCCGACCGGCCGCGCGTGCACGCGTCAGCACTGTTCCCTGGCGTCGCTCCTAAGCAACCTCCCTCGACCGCTCGATCCAGTGTCGCCCCGCATCGACGCGCGCCCGCAAGCCACCTGGACCGACCAGCTCGCGTAAAGTTTCTACGGCCGCAGGCAACATTCTCCGCGCGCGTGCACCTGCGCTGTCGCCGCAGTGGAACGCTGCCGCCATAAAGAACCTCGACACCCAGTGTTACCTAGCCCCCTCTCGCTGTTCTCTGGACCCAGATCGAGCCTCAGCTGCTGACATGGACATCCCTTGGCCGCTCGATCAAGCAGAGCCGTGATCGACCGTCCGTCGGCTACCTACCACCGCGTCCGCCTATAAAGCAAGCACCCCGGCACCCTAGGGTTCCCAGGTCGCCGCCACCGCTCTGGTGGAGCTCCATTCCTCCTTACCAACCTCGATTGGAGAAGAGCTGAAGGAAGGGGGAAGGAAGGAGTCGGGGAAGAAGAAGCCGCCGCCGGAGTTGGGGAGGAAGACCGTCAACTCGGAGCCGCCGCTGCTGCGTCAGGAGTAGGAAGGAGGAGCAGTACCGCGAGCCGGAGCCGCTTGGACTTGTACCGCACCTCCATCCTCTTCGACCGTTGGTGAGCACCGCCATCGCCGCCCTCTCGAACCCTCCGCCGTGCTGTTGGCCATGGCGCTCCGCCGTGAGCGCGTAGGCCCAGGTCACTACCGACCTCACTGGACACACCCGCACACACACACGAGACTAGCCGAGCCTCTTGGACCACGGCATCCGAAGGATGCCGAAACGGAAGCCGTCCAGTTCATCGCCGCGCGCCAAGCACCGCCGTGGCGAGATCACCCAGTCGCCTTTCTGTTGAGCCTCGACCTCCGTTGTTTCCGGATCCGCGCTCGCCTTGATGAGACGGACCCCGTGCACACCCTAGCTCCGTGTTTGCCTCGCCAGAGCACCGACCCGAACCACCTTGTCGTCGACGTGTCAGTACGTTGCCGCTCCAGAACGCCACCGTTCACCGACGTTTCCTACCACCATCGACCACCCCCGAGGAGCAGGAAGAAGCCGGGAAGCTCCGCCGTGATGAGCTGCATCGAGTGGGCAAGATGGAGACCGTGGACCCTCTCGGAGTGCCGTTGCCGTGCACCGAGGACCTGTCGAAGCTCCGCCGTGGGAGTTGCTGCCCGCGCGGACTCCGCCGTGTGTTTTGGTCACCGCCGGCACCTCGAGCAGGTGTTGCGTGACTCCAACCGTCCATCTACGCCACCAATTGGAGCAGGAGTGACTCGGTGTGAAGTGTACATCAAGCGCCGTCGCCGTCGAGCCGCCGTCCGCCGTAGAGCTCGTCACCGGAAGCAAAGCTGCCGCCCTGAAGCCCGTCAACGTGACCGTCGTGAAGTCCCGAAACCGACGGGCGGGTTAATGGCGCCAGAGATCCTTTGTGGCACCAGGAATCGAGGGTCTCCCCACCGCTGATCGTCGAGGAAGAACTCCGCGTTCGAGCCGATCTCGTCCGAGACAGATCACGCGCTCAAACCGACCCTCGAGTTTGACACCTCGAGCACCGTCACCCTCGAGTTCGACCCTTCGACCGACCCTCGAGTTTGACACCTCGAGCACCGTCACCCTCAAGTTCGACCCTTCGACCGACCCTCGAGTTTGACACCTCGAGCACCGTCACCCTCGAGTTTGACCCTTCGACAAACCGACCCTCGAGTTTGACACCTCGAGCACCGTCACCCTCAAGCGCTGTCCAACGTAAGGCACGTCACCGGGACCAAGCCCCCGACTTGATGACCACCTTCGGGTTCGCCTTGGCGACCCGAGGACGATGCACGGGTTAGCGAAGTCTTGGAGCAGCCCTCGCCGGATCTTTAACCCCGTCGTAACCAGCCGAGCCCCGCTGTCGAGGCAGAGCAGTTTTCCGTCTTCGAGCATGCCCTCGAAAGCATACCCCCTCGAGACAGTACCCCCCGAGACCGTAACCTGAGACCGTACCCCTCGAGACAGTACCCCTCGAGACCGTAACCCCGATACCGTAACCCCTCGAGAGTATACCCCTCGAGACAGTATCCCTCGAGACCGTATCCTCGAGAGCATATCCCTCAAGACCATAACCCCTCGAGAGCATACCCCTCGAGAGCGTAACCTTGAGACCGTAACCCCTCGAGCCCTTTTTCTTTTCAGAAAATGGTTAAATCTTTGAAAATTCATAACTAATTCATACGAGCTCAGAAAATTATGATCCACATATCCAAATTTTCTATAAATCGAGCCCTATCTATCTAGGCTATGTTTGAGTGTATTTGGATCTTCTATTTTGCATTCGTTCTTTGTGCTAATCTATAGGGGTCGCTTCCGCGACCGTTAAATCTCGTTACAGGCTCGAGCGAGGACAAGTCTGACGACAGTGACTACCAGGAGAAGTCCGACAGCTACGTCAGTGAAGGTGCCACACACCATCCAACCTCGTAGATCCCATTACGCATGGCAATTATAGTATGGCTAGTGCTTAAAATTCATGTTGCTATAATGCTATGCCTGTGCTAGGACTGCATGATAGAGTATTTATTTGATGAGCCCTACCTTGTTGTAAACTATCACCTGCTTACCCGCTGTTATGATAGCCACCTGCTTATCTACTATACTTATAATTTCTATACTTCACTCGCTTACATTTTGATGCGACGTGATGAACCCGGGAAAGGCCTGGAGGGTGCCAGGCTGGATGTGTGAGTTGATGTTTCAGATGAGCATATGAGCTGATGATGTTATATCCGGGTTTGGGGTGGAGCTTACGGCAGGGAGTAGGGTGAGGGTTGAGTCGATCGGGCCGGGATCTACGACGAGCTTTTGGAGCAAGTCTTGCCAGGGAATGGTTTTGGACATTCCCAAGAGAGGAGCCTGTGGCGGGCTAACTGAGATGTGATGGTGGTCCTTCGGTGTGATCCTCGGAAAGGTGGAGCCCGGGATGAAGGTGCCGTGGTAGCACGTTAAAGATAAACCCTGATGAAGATATCCCGGTTTGGTCAAATCTAGGAACTGTTGCGCTGGTATCCGGACCTAGGAATCTCTTGCTTTCCACTCGCTCTCCATGGGGGGGGGAGACGGCCGAACCGCTGGATAGATCGATGCCACTACTGCTAGGCGAGAAGTGATAGGAAGGTATATGCATGGGATGGAGCTAACACCCTACCGAGACGATCATGGCACCCCCTTCGGGAGTGGGTACATGGCATGGCATCCTCTTCGGGAGCGGATACATGCTCTCTTCACAGTTCTAGTGATCCAGTGCTAGATGGTAGAGTGGCATCGCCTATGGCAGTAGGCGCCCGGAATCTGCCTAGGTGCGCGCGTGCATCAATGATGGTTATCTGGTGGATTAGTGAAACCTCTGCAGAGTGTATGGTTGATCGATCGATGCATATGCCGAATCTTCGGCTATGGACCTTTCCTATGTTTCGCATGCACCGGACTAGTGAGTGGAGTGTTCTACCTTCCTCTGAGTGTGTTTTCCGGCCGTGAGCCAGTTTGAGGGCTGCGGGCCGCTGAGGCAAGCCAAGAGGGAGTTGGCTTGTCGACCAGAGTCTGAGAGGGTGTTGGAGATGAGATGAGATGATGCTACAGATATGGATGGAGATAGATGAAGGGAATGGGTTTGTGTTTAAAACTTGTTTATTATACTTTTGTTTTATATACTTGAACATTGCATAGGAAAACCCAGCCATTATAGGTTCCTTTTGAGATACCCTTATTTTTGCACCCACTTCCACAAAGCAATGCATAGGGTGGGAGTGTGGCCAGTACAAATCGTACTGAAAATTTGGTTTTAGGTTCGAGGAGTGAGTACTCATCTGGGGAGTACAGCGATTGAAGGTTTCGTGCCTACGCTCAAGTTGGAGAGAAGAAGATAGCTTCCGCACCTCAAGCTTTTATTGTTATGCTGCATGAACTCTGATTCCGCCCTGTGGCGATGTAATAAGTTATTGTAACTCCCTCTATTTGCACTCTTTTGTTCGATGTATGGATTATGGATTCAACTGTTATCGGGTAATGTGATTTAAATGATCATATTACACTCCGACACTGTGGATTTTCCTTCACGAAAATCAAGGTTGTTTCAATGGGCAGGAGTGCTTTGCATCCTGCTGCATGACAGTCGTCGAGGAAAGTGACGACGAGTAAGATGTTTAGCTCTTGGGCAGAGCTTATCGTTTGGTATTGTAATAAAGTTATCTACCGCTACTCCACTACTATTATGGTTTGTACAATCTAAACTTATGGTTGTAAATATTTGAAACTCAAAGGTTTGTAAACTTATGTTATTGAAAGTCTTCCGCTATTTTACTCCGATGTATATTATTTATATCAAACTGTTGTAATACTGCAATGTCTCTTTATAACGATTGATCCTGCTCGGAGAATTATGGATGATTCGGGATTTACCCGACAGACTTTTTAAGTCGTATGGAACACAGTCATGGTTATTTAGAGTCTGTTTAGACAATAATCATGCGTGTGGGCCATATGATTTAGGAGGTTCTGCCACAGCTGGTATCAAAGCCGGATCATTGTTAAGGAGTGTTGTTGTAATATTCTTTTATGAAAACTTCAAAAGTTTTGAGTCAAATAATTTTAACTTGACTATTTTGGGTCCAAATTGCTTATTCCTTATCTATGATTCTTTCTATCGATCCTTATTATGATTTTACAAAGTATGGTGGTTGAATAGTATATTATATTGCCCTATGTTATAAAAGCTATTTATATGAAAGTGTTGCTTTCTTTTACGTTTAGATCGTAAGTTCGTTCATGCATCATGCTTAATTAATCTGTTTAATTACTTTCCCCTTTAAGGTGGTTTGGGTTAAGTAGTATCAATCCTTTTTTATGCTAACCTTTAGACTTCTCCCTATCTATCCTTATCTTTTATGACCTATCTTGCTTCAGGATGGCCATTACCAAGAAAACTCCTCGTAAGAGCACTGCACCGAAGGGGGTACCTCGACATCAGTTAGCCCCCAGATATGAGATCAGTGAAAGCAGTAGCAATCTGCGTCTGGATCGGCAAGCTGAAATAGCAAGGCTTAGATCCGAGTTGGAGAGGGCTGAAGCCGACAGGATTGAAGAGGCCGTCGAAATTACTTAGTTGAGGCGATCCCGGAAGCATATGAAGCACCAAAGAAATGATGCTTGGGCACGAGAAGATGCAGCCAATAATCGTATCCAAGAACTTGAGGATTATGTGGAAGATTTGGAGGAATATGCGGAGGAAGCTGATGATGAATTTGAGAGATTAAATAACTTATTGGATCCTGAATATCAAAGACAGGCAGTCCAGGATGACCTTGGTCTTGTAATGGGTCAGGATGAGGAAGAGGAAGACCCTGAAGAACTAGAATCTGTCGATGATGATGTCATCGATGAAGAAGAAGAAAACCAAATGGATATAGATAGTGAAGATGAAGAAGATGTTATGGAAGAGGAAGATCCAGAGATAGTAGAGGAAGAGCCTGAAGAGGCAGAAGATCCTAAAGAGAAGGAGGATCCTGAGGAGGATGAATAAGGAGATTGGAAAGTAAGACGTGTAATATATCCTTTACCTGCTTTCTAAAGCCTAATAGGTGTGAGAAGTCTTGCCAGAGTGCAGACTGTTGTAATAAAAATAGTGTATCATAAGTGTGTTGCACTATTGTAATATCTCCTTATGAGATCCCATAAGGTTTTATGAATAAAGTGTAGTTTGTGTATCAACAGATGCCTGCTCACACCCGTTCTCATGACGCTGCTGGCTCATCTCATGATGGAGGTGATATCCCAAATCCTCCACCAGTTCCACCCACTCTAGCTGATGCAGTTGTAGCATTAGTCACTGCAACAATAATGATGGCTTAAAACCAGAATCAGAATGCCAGGCAGGGAAATCATGGGCGGAACAATAGAAATGAAACCACATATGTGGATTTCACGAACACCCGTCCTCTGGTTTTCACCAGAGTAGATGAACCCATAGAGGCTGATGATTGGCTCCGCACTCTGGAGCAGAAGTTTGGACTGATCGAATGCACAGAGTATCAAAAGCCCATGTTTGTAGCACAGCAGTTGAGAGGAACTGCAGGAGCCTAGTGGGTCAATTTTGTTGCTGCTCAGCCCGAAGGCCATCGTATTACTTGGACTGAGTTTTGTGAAGCCTTTTGAGCACACTTTATTCCTGAGGGAGTAATGACTATAAAACTTGAAGAATTTCTTTCCCTAAGGCAAGGTGATATGTCAGTGATGTAATATTTTGGCAAATTCAATCACTTGTCTCAATATGTGTCAGACTATGTTAGTACTGACCGTAAAAAGAAAGTGTTTCCTCAGAGGTCTAAATAGTAAAATTCAGAGAATGATGACGGGGAATCCAAATGCCACTTTTCATGAGGCAGTAAATATTGCCATATCTTATGAAGATACGAATCGTCAGCATCTGGAAACTAAGAAGAAGAAAAGTGTAACATCTGGATTTTCTGGTAGCAACCCAAAACGCCAGAAAATAATATATCACCCTCAGAATCATTTCCATCCGCCTTATCGTCCACCACAACCCCAAGCACAGCAACAGGCATTCACTCGTCCTGCTGCTAATCTTTTATATCCACGACAGCCAAATGCCCCTAGTGTTCGTAACCCCAATTTCCAGCCACCAATCTTCCCATGTTATAACTGTGGCAAGCCTGGTCATTTTTCACGGAACTGCCCGCATCCGAGGCAGTATAGCTCTTATGTCCCTAGGACTTTTGTACCACAATAACAACCACAGAATCAGCATAAGGCAGGAAATCAGAAGGTGTCGAATAATAAGAATGAGAAGAAGTCTGGTAGAGTGTTCTACACTCAAGTTGGGGAAATCCTAGAAGGAGAGCCTGTCATGATGGGTACGTTTTCTGTTGTTGATCATCCTGCAATTCTGCTTTTCGATTCTGGTGCATCTCATACATTCATTAACATTAATGGTACATTTGTTAAGACACATGAAATTTCAATAATGAGGACAAAAGAACAGTTCTTTATACAATCGCCTGGGGGGCATATGTGTACTAAAGAAATGGTACATGATGTGCTAGTAAGTTTGGGTGGGTACATTTTTCCCACTGATATGATAATATTAAAGGATCAGGATATAAATGTGATCCTAGGTATGAATTGGATGAAACGGCATGGTGCTGTGATAGACATCCTGAATAGAACAGTGAGATTGAACATACCTAATTCCAAATCTTCACTTCTTATCCAACTTCTGACACTTAAAAGGAATGTTCAAAAGGTATGTGTAACTTCTGTAAAAGAGATTGAGGATATATCAGTGGTTTGTGAGTTTCCTGATGTATTTCCCGATGAGTTACCAGGTTTACCTCCTGATAGAAAGGTGGAATTTAGAATTGATTTGAAGCCTGGAACTGCTCCAATATCCAGAAGAGCTTATCAGATGGCCCCACCTGAGTTAGCAGAGCTTAAGACTCAATTGCAAGAGCTACGAGATAAAGGTTGTATTCAACCTAGCTCGTCACCCTGGGGATGCCCTGCTCTCTTTATGAAAAAAGAAAGATCAAAGTTTGAGGTTATGTGTGGATTATCGTCCCTTGAATGAGGTAACAATCAAGAATAAGTATCCTCTACCCCGCATTGATCTGCTTTTTGATCAATTGGCGAAAGAAAGGTGTTCTCTAAGATTGATCTTCGATCTGGGTATCATCAAATCAAGATTCGCCCAGAAGATATTCCAAAGACTGCTTTTACCACTCGGTATGGTCTGTATGAATATTTGGTTATGTCTTTTGGACTTACCAATGCACTAGCCTATTTCATGTATTTGATGAACTCAGTGTTCATGCTAGAACTTGATAAGTTTATGGTTGTCTTCATTGATGACATATTGATATATTCCAAGAATGAAGAAGAACATGTTGAACACCTCAGAATTATTCTGCAGCGTTTAAGAGAACATCAACCGTATGCCATGTTTAGCAAATATGAGTTTTGGTTAAAGGAAGTGAAATTTTGTTGGACATGTTTTATCAGACAAGGGTGTAGCTGTTGATCCTAGTAAAGTAAATGATATACTTGATTGGGAACCACCAAAGACCGTGCATCAAGTTCGAAGTTTTCTGGGAATGGCGGGTTATTACCGTCGTTTCATACCTGATTTCTCAAAAATATCAAAGCCCATAACTGAGTTGTTGAAAAATGATGTTAAGTTTGTTTGGTCACCCGCATGTGAAGAAGCATTTCAGAATTAAAGAAATTAATGACTACTGCCCCTATCCTAGCACAGCCAAACTTTGAGAAGCCGTTTGATGTCTATTGTGATGCTTCTAGTATTGGTATTGGATGTGTGTTGATGCAAGAGGGGAGAGTTATTGCTTATGCTTCTCGACAGTTGAAGAAGCATGAGGAGCATTATCCAACACATGACTTAGAATTGGCAGCTGTTGTCCATGCTTTAAAAATATGACGACATTATCTGTGGGGTAATAAATGTAATATTTACAGTGATCACAAGAGTTTGAAATACATATTCACTCAAGATGAGTTGAATATGAGAAAAAGAAGATGGTTAGAGTTAATCAATGATTATGACTTGAAAATCTATTACCATCCTGGTAAAGCAAATGTAGTGGCTGATGCACTTAGTCGAAAAAGTCATTGTCATTGTTTAACAGTGAAGCCTTTGGATATCTCTATATGTCATGACATAGAAAAGTTGGGTATAGAGATGGTGCAATAGGGAAGTTTGTCTAATATTGCTATTGAGACAACCCTCCGAGATCAAATTATTGCTGCACAAAGGAGTAATAAAGGCATTAAACATATTAAAAATAAAGTTAGAAGAGAAAAGGTTTCTTATTTCACAATTGATAAAGCAGATGTCTTATGGTATAAGAATCGTCTGGTCATACCAAAAGTTCCTGAGTTACGACAAAAGATCCTTGATGAAGCACATCTTTCAAAGTTTTCTATTCATCCAGGAAGTAATAAGATGTATCATGATCTGAAACAGAAATTTTGGTGGACCAAGATGAAGATAGAAATTGCTAAATATGTGGCTCAGTGTGATACTTGTCAGAAAGTCAAAGCTGTACATTTGAAGTCAGCAGGAGAACTTCAACCATTACCCATTCTAGCTTGGAAATGGGAAGATATCAGTATGGACTTTATAATGGGTCTACCCCGGACAACCAGAGGTTTTGATTCAATTTGGGTTATAGTGGATCGACTCACAAAAACGGCACATTTCCTTCCAGTTCAAAGTACAAATTCAGCTTCGCAATATGCCAGATTGTATTTTGAGCGCATCATAAGTCTTCATGGAGTACCAAAGACCATTGTTTCTGATAGAGGCACGCAGTTTGTCTCCCAGTTTTGGAAGCAGTTACACAAGTCTTTAGGTACTGACCTTTTGCACAGTACAGCCTACCATCCACAAACAGGAGGTCAGACTGAAAGAGTAAATTAAATACTTGAAGATATGTTGAGAGCATGTGTTCTTAATTTTCCAGAAAAATGGGATGAGTGTTTACCTTTAGCAGAGTTCTCTTACAACAATAGTTATCAAGAAAGCATAAAAATGGCACCCTTTGAGGCATTGCATGGTCGCAGATGTAGAACTCTGTTAAGTTGGTCCAAACCTGGAGAAAGAAGATTCTTCGGAGTTGATCTGGTAAAAGAAACTGAAGCAAAAGTTAAGTAGATACAACAAAATATAAAGGTGGCACAATCTCGGCAAAAAAAGTTATGCGGACTAAAGGCGTCGACCATTGTGGTTCAATAAGGGAGATCACGTGTATCTAAAGGTGTCACCCATGAAAGGAGTTACCCAATTTGGAGTCAAGGGTAAGTTAGCACCTCGATACATTGGACCATTTCCAATTATAGAAAGATGTGGACAATCAGCATATCGTCTGCAATTACCTGAGCAATTGTCGGCTGTACACAATGTGTTCCATGTGTCCCAATTCAAAAAGTGTCTCCGTGTACCAGATAAAGTCGTTGATGTTGAAGGTATTGAACTTGAACCTAACTTGACTTACTTTGAGTATCCAATTCGAGTTTTGGATCAGAAAGACCGTGTTACTAGAAGCAGAACAATCAAGTGGTACAAGATACAATGGGATCAACATTTAGAGGAAGAAGCCACTTGGGAATCGGAAGATTACCTGTTGGAAAACTTCCCGGAGTTTTATGCTTCTATCTAAGTGATAATTCCTTCTACGAGTTGTAACTTCTCTATGTGAGTGGTACAATTCCTTTCCCTTATAAATTTAGTTGAAGTGTGTTTTCCTGACACATTTCCTTTTCCATTACTTCACTCAAGGCTTTAAATCTCGGGACGAGATTTCTTTAAGGGGGAAAGCTGTAACACCTCTGGTGTTATATTAACTAAAATATGCCATGTCATCATATGCACTGCAAAGCATTCATGCTTAAGTCAACCTTAATGTGTATTAACTAAAACAAGTTTATATTTCATAGGTTGATTGTGTTTCTGGAATGTTTGGTCACATGAAATAATAAAACCCTACTTTCGAATGTCATCGAAAATGCTTAGTTTATACTCTATGTACTTGAGGTGTAAACTATGTTTACACTAGTGTCAAGCATAGTGTATAAGTCTAAGTCCAACCCTAAAAATGATTTCCATATTTGAAGTTGAATTTGGATTCCAAAGCTTATTTCCAAGTCTGGCAATTCAAATTTAAATTCAAATTAGAAATGCTATAAAAGGTTTTTCAAAAGTCAACTTGGTCAACCAAGGGTGTCATTGGGTCAATGATCTAAAAATGTCCTTGGATGATGTCTGTGATCAATAATAACCAACCAATGAAGTTAGAAACCAAATCGAGTTTGAATTCTATTTCAAAAACCCTTTATTCTAAAACCTAGTTTTACCCCCTTTTCTCTAATTCAAAATCTATAAAGAATTTGGAGATACTCTAAAAAGATAGTTTGTATATCTTGACAATAGCTACAAAGTTGGTATATAAAGTTTTTCAAGTTTCCAAAAGAAATTTCAAATGAATTTGAAAATACAGTTTTTCAGCATTTGTCCCCATTTCATTTTAAAACCATAATTCAAAAATTATGCAAAACTTTGGAAAAATTTTTATATGAAAAAGGTTTGGTTTGGGAATTTAAACATTTCATATTTTTGAAGATTTTCAAGTTTTATTGAAAAATCAATAGTAATTTCAAATGTTTGTTTCTAGGGTTTTATTCCCTTTTCAAATCTGAATTCAAATTTTAAAATCCATATAGAATTTGAGGATGCTAGTTAAAGGAAAAGTGTAGCTCTTGAAGAGTTATACAAATTATATTTTTGGAGATTTTCAAGTTCTTATATAAATTTTGGAGTAATTTGTATTTTGAAACGAATGGCAATTCTGTAATTTTCTCAAACAGTACCGAAACCTATCGTCGGCCGCCATCGCCGGCTTCTCAACGCGCGCCGCCGTCCACCGCCACACCTGCTCGGCCGCCAGCGCGCTCCTGGACGCGCGAAACTTCATCTTCGTCATGTCGCCTGTCGAGACGTCGCCTCCGTCCTATAAATAGGCCCGCCGTGGCCGAGTTCTTCTTCTTCTGCTTCCCGCCGCCGTCGCCGACGACCTCGCTCCGCCGCTCAAATTCTCCGCCGACGCTTCACCACCGCCTGATTGCTCTTGCTAATAGCTCTGCCACATCCTCACGGTCATTTTGAGCCAGTTCGTGCTCGCTCTCCTCGCCCGAGCTGCCCGCGCGCCGTTGTCTTCTCCACGGCCGGTCGCCGAGCCGCTGCAAGCGTTTTCGCCGCCGACCGCCACACAGGGTGAATATATATTACCTTTAACCTCACTACCGTGCTCTCCATGCTATCCTGCATCTTATGCGCACCTTGGCCGGCTTGATGGTCCACAGGAACGCCAGCGACGCCGACCTTGCCATCGGAGCGCCGCCGCCGCCATCACTGCCGACGTCCGCAGCTCGACCCAGCGCCTCCATTAACGTGCGCATTAGCACTGTGGTGAGCTCTTGCATCTGTCTGCGCGATCAATTTCATCTTTCCTGCATGGTAGTCGCCGGCCACTGTAGCTCGCCGTCGGCGCAGTGTTGCCGCTCCGCCGCGCGCGTTGCCGCTTTGGCAAGGGACCAGGAAGCGACACCATCTTGTTGCCAAACACGCTCGCCTGAGTGTCCTGCATGTGCTCGTGACCTTGCCGTCGCCGAAAACCGCTCCGGTGAGCGTCGCCGCCGCGCCCGAGCTCCGCCGCGCCGCCATGACCGCCGGCGTAGGCGCCGCCGTCGCTCCGCCGCGCCGTTAGCCACCTTGTTTGACTCCCCGTGCCAAGCTGAGTCCGATGGTGCAAGTCCGGTCGCCGGAGACCTCGTCGTCGGCGAGTAATCGCCGGTCAACCGTCGGCGGGCCATCGGTCAACGCGGGAGTACTGTGCCGATTTTCTTTTTCTATTTTTAGAAAATAATTTAAATGCTATTTTCTTTGAAAAATCATAGTAATTCATATATAGCTCCAAAAATTCTAAAAATTTTTGTGAGTGTTCTTTATGATGTCATCTACTTAGGTAAAATATGAAATGCCAAATTTGAGTACTTTTTGCATATGTTAAAATTAGCCTTTTAAATTGAAAAATAGACATTTAATGATTTTTAATAAATAAAATAATTGGCTTTTAATTCTAAAATTTGTTTTGCCATCTAATTAGGCTAAGAGCTTTCCAAAATAAAATTTTGGGCTTAATTTGATAACTTTAATTTTATGCCTTTATTTAATGCCTTTAAATAATTAATTAATCCCTTTAATTGAGTTTAATCATTATAGGATTTGTTTGACTTTGGGATTGATTGATGACCTTGGGTAATTAACCCTAATGACCTTTGGCACTTTAATTAATTGTTTACGCTTACCTTAATCATGTCATTAGGGCTTAATTAACGTTATTTTATGTGCTTAATTAATTTCTTAAATGGCGTAGTTAACCCTAATAAGTTTTATAAGCAAAGTTTTGTTGGCTTGCAACTTTATCGTGAAGAGAAGTTGTACTCAAGCCCTTAATCTGATCATGCATCCATCGCGCACCATGTTTACTATTCCATCATGTTAAAGCATATTAATTATCGAATAGTTTCCATTAACGGAGAGTTAACGTTGTCGCCTAGATCCGAAGGAAGAGCAGATTCAGGAATCGGGAGTTGATCCAAAGTTTGAGACCGTCTACCCCGAAAATCAAGGCAAGCCCTGGATGCATTCAAACCCTATTTTATTTATAAAAGTTTTATCGCTTCAGTTATGATATGTTGCATTAAGTAATAGGAGTTGAGTGAAAACCCACCAATTGCATTACTGGTCTTATTTCCTTATTCCTTGTTACCTGCTTGGGAAGATAAGTAGTAACGCTTAGCGCTGCTTATTTAATTAATTGTTCAAAGACAAAAGAATGAAAAAGATGAGATTGGTTTTCTTGTTGGAATCTTGATATTAGTAATAAATCGAGTCCGGACGGCTAACTTGCACTAGGAATGGAGTCCCTCTGTAGTGTTTCCGTCTGTTGATGCCCTAGGTCCCGTCCGTTGGTGAACTGGTGATATCGAGAATTTAGAAATCCACATGCATAAAGTGATATACGAATGGTTGGAGCCGTGTATATCATGGAGTGACCTATCATGGGGCCAGAGATCCCATATGTGTCATAGTGTGTTTTACTGTGGGGTTTAAGTTCCCATGTATCTCGATACGCTGGGTCGAAGAGCTCACATGTATCATGTGGTGATATATGGCTGCGGTTGTTATCCCGGTATATCGGTTCATCTGGGGTGCATCGGAGTTAAAGTCTCCGGTATTCCAGTGACCTAGATCCCAGCTGGGTATAAAAATGGATTCGAATCACCGTTGCTTCTCGGAGAAGAAGACTCGATCGGTGTTCATCATCGTAGTAACAACTTGAACAATGATTAAGGTTTAATAATGAAGTTGGTTGGTAATTGGAGCTAGTCCAAGCAAACTTTTCTTTCTGTTAAGCTTTTTTGCAAAATTTCTCATCTCTTACAAGCCTTACCTTGTCCCTCTAGCCTGCATTTCTTGAGTCTTCACCCCTCTTTTTCGTCGGGTCAGTCTTGTTGAGTACTTTTGTACTCAGGTTTTGTTGAACCCTTGTTGCAGGTGAGCCTCATGGGCAGGAGTGCTTTGCATCCTGCTGTATGACAGTCGTCGAGGAAAGTGACGACGAGTAAGATGTTTAGCTCTTGGGCAGAGCTTATCGTTTGGTATTGTAATAAAATTATCTACCGCTACTCCACTACTATTATGGTTTATACAATCTAAACTTATGGTTGTAAATATTTGAAACTCAAAGGTTTATAAACTTATGTTATTGAAAGTCTTCCGCTATTTTACTCTGATGTATATTATTTATATCAAACTGTTGTAATACTGCAATGTCTCTTTATAACGATTGATCCTGCTCGGAGAATTGTGGATGATTCGGGATTTACCCGACAGACTTTTTAAGTCGTATGGAACACAGTCATGGTTATTTGGAGTCTGTTTAGACAATAATCATGCGTGTGGGCCATATGATTTAGGAGGTTCTGCCACAGGCAGCATGGCCGTTCGGGCGCCGCCAAGCTGTCGCGGGGCGGGGCGGGCTAGATGCGTTGGCCGTCGGGTCCTCTGCGTGGCGGGGTAGAGAGGGGATGCGGTGGCTGGCTGCGGAGGATGTCTGCTGCGTGGTGCTTCTGCGGCGGCAGGCGGCCCTGGAGCACGCTCGTCCCCTCCGCCGATGCCGCGGAGGAGGAGGAGCATGGTGGGGCAGGGAGGTGGCGGCCATGGACATGGGCAAGAGATCGGGTGAAGGGGAAGAAGATAAGATGAAAGAAAAATGAGAATGACAGGTGGGCCCTACTAACTGAACTGTTAACGGTGTCAAAATGGCATTATCTCATCCCTCTCCATCCCTTCAACCAAATACAAAACTGGAATGGCTCCAACCCTCCAATCAAACAAGAGATAGGTTCGTTCCATCCTACAAAACCAGGTTAAACTTGACCCAACCCACTTGATTCTCAAACCAAACACAACCTTAAAGTCTCTATAGTCACCTAACCCATTTGGTTCCCAAACCAAACACAACCTTCGAAAACACAACCTTCGAGTCTCTGCAGTCAAAAGTTCATCGACGGACAAACCACGTACGAGTACACGCGCCGTATTCTGTTGGCCTAGCACTGTACTGTACTGTACTGTCGCGAAATTTTGTGACCTTTGGCCATTGGCTGGCGTTCTGGTACTGGCAGCAACAGAAAGCGCAAGGAAAGAATCAGCTATGTGCTCTGTGTGCTATGTGATTTGGTTTTTGCAAAGTTGCAACCTCCTGTACTTCCTGTCCCTTGTGTGGCCTTTTTCAAATCATGAGGAGGCTTGTGCGGTGTGATGCAAAAATGCTGTGTCGTGCGGCGTGTGCGTGCAGGTACGCGCTACGAGCCCACCAGTCGCCCGAAGCACCAGAAGAGGCCGCATGGAGAGATACCGCATCAGATGATGTGCAAACCGGCCTGGGAAAAAAAAAAGCAGACGAACAGCCCGCAGCGCAGAGAGTATCCGAGGCTCCGGCGATTTGGTGGGGCCCGCCAGGACGCGCGGGGCAGAGAAGTGCTGCTGCGGAAGAAAATTGGGTGGACTCTGGGCTCATTGTCTCCAAGGTGCGCTCCCTCCTCGGATGAACGACGCGTGGAGGAAGTCCGCATCAGACGGTCACGGGAATCAAGCGTGTCCTCGCGTCCGTACGGCTTGGCTTCACTTCCATCGGCTCATCAACGCAGGAACTTTTGACGGCTCGGCTGCACTTCCATCGGCTGCCAAAGTCTTCGTGCCGTGTCTTATACGAGTCCACCCCCGCCGCCATTAGCCCTAGGCCCGGTTGCACACACACCCCCACTGTCGCATCCATGGATGAAGCAGCGACCTCCATGGAAGATGCTGGAGGCCAAGAAGACGGAATGACAAGGGATTATCGGATGGCATCTTCTTCTCTCATGGATGATTCACGTGCACTACAATTTGATGCTGTTGGGGATCGTCATGGAGAAGAAGAACAACAGGTCAGTTATCTTTGTAGATCGTTCTGTATTTTTTTTCTACAAATGTCTTTTCTTCTATGTTGTTCGGTTTCTGATATATAGTGCACATATTTGACAGAACACTACCGTTACCAAGGGAGCAGAGACCAACAACGCCATTACACTGGCATCTGGATCAGTGGAGAATGAATTACTTGATGGGGTAATTTTCTTATAATATATTATAGAATATATGATACTTTCGTTTTACCTTCAGTACACATTTAATTGAAATTATGTACAGGACGTGGTTCGTAAAGATGGGCAAAAATTGATCACTCCAATAGTTGGACAGACATTTGAATCTGAGGAACAAGCTTATGAGATGTACAACACCTATGCTGGCAAGGTTGGGTTCAGTATTAGAAAGAGCAAGACAAAGCACCGCCAAGATGGTAGTCTGTGTCAGAAATTTCTAGTTTGCAGTAATCAAGGATTTTGAGAGAATGAGAAATCACAAAAGGATGTTATAAGGACAGGTTGCAATGCTCGTATCCAGTTTAGTATCAGAAAAGAAGGAATTTGGAGGGTGCAAAAGTTCATAGAACAACACAATCATTATCTTGCTAGTCCAAATAAGGCACACAAGTTGAGGTCCCAACGACAGGTTATAGAGTCAGATAGGAAATTAATTGGACAGATACGAGAAGCAGGAATGAAGCCAGCCCAAGTTTATGAGTTTATGAAGGAGTTTTATGGAGGGGAAGAGAACATACCATTTTCTAAGATGGATTGCGATAATGAGATTGGTCGCGAGCGCAGGCAGTACTTAGAAGCCAATGATGCACAAACGCTATCTGAATATATGAGAAATAAACAGTTACATGATCCTACATTTTTTTATGCAATTCAGGTAGACAAGGAAGATGGTCGTATAGCAAATTTCTTTTGGGAAGATGGTCAATCTATCATGGATTACAAATGCTTTGGTGACGCTATGACATTTGACACCACATTTAAAACTAATAAGTTTGACATGCCTTTTGCTCCGATTCTTGGCTGCAACCATCACAAGCAAACAATAATTTTTGGGTGTGCACTTCTATTTAATGAAACTATTGAATCATTTGTTTGGCTTTTTAAACCCTTTCTGATGGCAATGTCAGGAAAGCACCCTAGCACAATTTTTACAGACCAAGATGCAGCTATGGCGGGAGCAATTGCTTATGTATTCCTAAATACAAGCCACCGTCTTTGTTTGTGGCACATTTGCTTAAATGCTGCTAAACATCTTAGTCATGTAATTCATGAGTCCAATGAGAAAGGTGACAAGCTCCTAACAGATTTCAAAAATTGTGTGTATGAAGACAGGTCAGAGACTTACTTCATAGAGAAATGGCATCAATTGTTGGCTAAATACAAGCTTGAGAATAACTCATGGATGGCAAATCTCTTTGCTTTGAGGGCAAAGTGGGCTGCGGTGTACCGCGACTCTTTTACAGCAGACATGAACTCAACCCAAAGGAGTGAATGTATGAATAATGTCTTCAAGAAAAGATTTCGTAGGAAACTTGGTCTTTCGGAACTCCTTGTAGAATGTGAGAAGGTTGCAATTAGTCTTCGTGCAAATGAATTGGATGCTGATTTTCAGTCACGGCGAAAGAAACCGGTTCCATACATTCCAAATCTACCAATGTTGAATACTGCAGCTGAATCATATACAAGGCGAATGTATTCAGAGTTTGAGGAAGAATTTAAGGGGCAATTTACACTGACTTGTGATTTCTTGGAAGCTGTGGGGACGAACTTGACATTCTTTGTTAAGTATATGGAGTCTACCCGTGGAGCAACTCTTATATCTCGACAGGCCACAACTCTTGCATTGAAGTGTTCATCATCGAAAGAACTTCTTGATAAATTGCAGAAAGCCATACATAACTTAAACCTGGAAGCTGATACTTTTCTAAGTGAGATGCATGAAAAATCCAATGAGGTTCCTCCAATTCCAAATGAAAGTGTCCAACAACCATTATTAAATGGTGTACTGTCATTTAGAGTTCCCGAAGTAATAAAAGGACCAAAGAATACACGTTTTAAAAGTGCTGTTGAAAAAAAGGGAGGGAAGAAGAAAATGGGTGATCTGAACAAAGGTATGACCTGCTTTTGTCTACAATATTTTTTAATACTGTGTTATGATTCATATATTTCATTGTAGGTGAAGATCTGGAAAATAATGGTGTACAAACAAGAGAAGAACATGCTCCTTTCATGCCATCTTCAGCCATGGATGCTCCAAACCAATTAACTGTAAGACATGATTTTAATGGTGGGCCATCTTCAGCCATGGATGCTCCTTTCGTGCAAGCTGGATATCCTAATTCCACAATGGCACAGTTCAATTTACTTCATGATCCTTCTGCAATTGCTGCTTCATACATACCAGGAGGATACACAAGTCTATTTATGGGAGTTGATCAAAATGCTACATTGCAAACTGCTGTTAGGAAGTTGCATTTTGATGGAGTGCAAGAAAAATGAATCTATGTAACTTTGGTCTTATGCTGTTAGAAAGTCTCTTCTGCAGTTAGAAAGACTCTTTTGCTCAGAACATGTAACTTTAGTCTTTACTGTCATGGAGTGCAAAATGTTCAGACTATGTCCTTTGCTTTGAAGAAGAACATGTTTACATTTTAGAGAAACACTGCATTCCAGAGAAGCAATGCATTCCAGAGAAACATTATGATGATTCTGATCTCAAACATTCAAATATATTTCACAGAGAAGTCACATTTTACAAATACATTATCAGGATTTTCACCCTGTAGATCAAATTCCCAGTCATCTTTACGAGACCCAGAAAATAAAATATCAAGCACTCCATATGTAGTCTATACAGGGCACCACTGTCTTCCTCCACACCTGCGAACAAGGAATCCAGAATCAGGCGATGCCCAATGCAACGAGGAAAACAGAGAGAAGAAATCTGAACAAGTTATATAGACAGGAGACAGCTAGCTAGCTCACCCGCTGCCTTGCTTGCGGCAAACAGCTCCAGTGCGGCGAGGAGGAGGCCGATGCTCACGGCGTCGTTGGCGCGTGCGCGGCATCCGGCTGCCTTGCTTGCGGA
Organism: Bothriochloa decipiens; assembly: GCA_023333625.1. NCBI lineage: Eukaryota > Viridiplantae > Streptophyta > Magnoliopsida > Poales > Poaceae > Bothriochloa > Bothriochloa decipiens. The sequence continues at coordinate 2,312,449 of CM041631.1, forward strand.
GGAGGCGGCGGTCGTGGAGGTCGGCGGCAGCAGGCCGGCGCTCCATTCGGCGGACCCGCCGATGCTCCGCCACCGGCGAGGTCGGCAGCAGCAGGCCGGCCGACGAGGAGGCGGCGGCGAGGGTGCAGGGGAAGACCGGAAGATTGGGGATGGGGAAGGCAGACGCGCTTTCGGACAGCCGGTTGGATGGGGAGTGCCGCGATGTAGTCGATGCAGAGCCGAGGCCATCTGCCGACCGGAGCCGATGTGAAGCACGAAGCCGACGACAACGCGCTTGATTCCCGCGACGTCTGATGCGGACTTCGTCCACGCGTCGTGCATCTGAGGAGGGGGCGCACGCTGAACGCAATGAGCCCAGAGTCCACACAATTTTCTTCCGCTGCTGCCAGAGCGCAGAGGGCAGAAACGCAGAACTTACTTCGGTGACCATGTTACCGCGGCGATGTTTGATCAAATCTTGCTCGTGGTCCCTCGTTGCGGAGCCACCAACCACGTTAGAGCAAACTCCAGCGTGTAAATTGAGCTTATTTTTTTTCATTTGCATGCTGACCTACATATAATAAGGACTCAAAATTAACTCTAACTTCAGCCCAACACCCTATTTTCACTCTCACTCCAAGCTCAGTGCCCTCCTAGTTCAAAGAAATTACAAAAATCGCCATCGGATATTCCACCAGTGATTGATTCCTCCCCTCCCATACCTCTCCACTCATGAACGCCTCCCTCCCGTGCCCGTGGACGCTGGCCTCTCTGCTCTTCTCACCCATGAATGCCAAGAAGCGCCGCCGCGTCCAGGCGGGCGGGCGGGCGCGCGGCCGGAGCAGCGAGGCGCCAGCGGCCTTGGTGCTGACGGCGGTCGCGTTCTTGGCGTTTGAGGTCCGCGGGCCGCCGCGCCGAGCTCGTCCCCCCCCCCCGGCCGGAGCCCGCACCGTAGCCCGATGCCCCCACCCAGATCCATTTCATCTCAAACTCCGAATCATCCCCTCTCGTCCCCTTCCACGCCGGGGTCACTGCCGCCGCTTCCAGGCGGGCGGGCGGGCACGCGGCCGGAGCAGAGAGGCGCCAGCGGCGTTGGCGTTCTTGGCGTCTGAGGTCCGCGGGCCGCCGCGCCGAGCTCGCCCCCCGCTGGAGCCCGCGCCGTAGCCCGATGCCCCCACCCGGATCCATTTCATCTCAAACTCCGAATCGTCCCGTCTCGTCCCCTTCCCCCTCCAACCCCGCCGCCACCGCGCCATGTCCTCTCGCCATGCCGCCCATGCTGCTACCCTCTCCGCGTCCGGCGTTCCAGTCCCACCCCAACGATCTGGAGCTCGTCGACTCGTACCTCCGTACCTGGGTCGAGACCGGCATCAAGACGGGTGCCTTCATCCACGACGCCGATGTGTACGCCACCGACCTCACGCGGCGATTCGCCCCCGAGGTGGCCTCACGCTCACGAGGCGTGCCGCTCCTCCTAGTTCCGGATCTCGGCCACGGAGGGGTGGGGCTGGGCGCGGCTCCGCTGGAGAAGATGATGGAGAAGAGGGGGGCGGGGGCGGCACGGGCCCGAGCTCAAGGTGCGGCTGCACGAGTTCATCACCGAGGAGCAGGTGAGTGGGTGACGTTATGTGGTGTGGGACCCACGATGAGAGGGGGATAGGGGCTACTGGATTTGGGGGGCTGAAATTAAAATTTGTGAAGACGTGAAAAATAGGAGCCCAAGTAGGGGCTCCACTGAAATTGGTTTTTTGTCCAAACTTCTAAATTGTTAGATAGGGCTTAGGGATTGGGTTGGAGTTACTCTTAGGGGCCTTTGGTCACCGATAAAACGGGGCGTAGTGCCTGGGCTGCTGCGTACGCATGCGTCATCCGTCTGTCCGTCCCCCGCCTTGTCTTCGAATCATTTTTTTTGTGAGAAAGAAAAAGAAGAAAATTGGCGTGCACGCGGGAACGCGCCGGGTACCAGCACGATCCAGATCAGGTGCTCGGCCTCGGCCCTCGCCGTTGTGTCGAACCTGCCCGCAGGTGGTGCGTTGATTCTGTGGGGCCGGGCGGGACCTGGGGGGCACGGGCACCTCAAAAGACATTTACTGCCGCCGGGCGCTATGGTCTTTTGGATATGCGCCGTTCCGTGCGGGCCAAGAAAAGCAAACCGAACTGTGATGCTGTTCCTGCCTGTGCTATACTACGATCGACATTGAAGGCAGCAGTCGGTTGGAGGCCACGACCGCGAGTAAGAGGTTATGCGCGCGGCCCGCGCTAGGTGGGACAGCCTGAGCAACTCGTACGTAGAGCCCACGCTCTGCTCCCGGCCCCAGGCTCCGTGGGGACAAACCTGGCCAAGATCCTGCGTCGTGTCCATGCACCGCAGGAACAATTCCGTTCCACTCCTCCCCACAGCCACGCGATCGGCACAGCAGTGCGAAGCAGACACGCCACTGATTGTCTGTCAGCTTGCTTGCGGTCAATTAATTAAAGAGGAGAGGACGCAGACGATCCGCCCCGGGCCCCTGCCTACCCGCACGTACAGTACGTTTGCACAGTTGAAGGACTGCAGGAGCATTGCAATTGCAACGCAGGTCAGGTAGCATATATAGACATGCTTTTTATTTGTTGTAGAAGAGTTGTCCTTATCAGTGTCCATTGCGTGCTACAATGGAACCATTATTTTTTTTTAGATTCTCAACATATTTGACATGAGGAACAAATCATCCGGATAGAGTCGCCTAGCTAGAGAGAAAAAACAAAGTTACCTTCGATGTGGAGCACCATCTTCCTTTGTAGATCCTTCACTGATAAGATAACAAAGCGTGATATATGATGTTCGGCACCAGTCAATGTGGGACCCAGAAGCTGCAAGGCGGTTATATCGATCAAATAACATCGTGGTGTGAGAGGAAGACAATAAATTTGCACCCCTTTAAAGTAAATTATAAGACGTTAAGACTTTTCAATAGATCCATTGTTTTTACTCTATAGGTGTGTTTGGTTATTCTCAAAATGCAAAATGCCAAGTATTTATTTGGGAATAATGAAACGCAAAATGGCAATTTTTTTTATGAGTGTGTTTAGTTACATCCAAATTGCTAAAAATTTCCTAGTGTTTTTGGGCTTTTTGCTTTTTTGCTAAAAGTTTTGTATGGTGTTTAGTTTCATTATTATTCAAAATGATGGACCAAAACCCAGAGTTTTTATGGATTAAAGGGGACCTAAACACCCTAGGCATATTTGTAAACGTATAGCAAAAGCTCTAGAAAGCCTAAACGTTTTTATAATTTGAAAATGAGTCAGTAGTTACTATCTTATACACTTAACTTTTGGAAGCCGTCGTGAAATTATTTTCAGTTCATGGTTAAGTCTCTCCACATCATACTCTAGATATAGCTTGATGAACAACCTTCAATATGAGTAACAGCGCCAAGGAATCTTCAAAACAAGATATGGCTAACTGCTGCCAAACCTCTGAGAGCACCAAGAAATAAACTAATGTTTGTCGTGTCAATATTTCTTTGGCATGGGACCTCAGCAATCTTATAGAAGGTTGACACGTATGTCCGAGTGGTCTATATTTTTGAGAGATTGATTAATACTAGATTTTAATTACTCCACTTGATTCATTAAATCTCAAGTGCGCATTAGACTACGAAAACAAAACAAATAGCTAGTGAGGAACAACAATATCTGAAATATAGAGACTATAGCATGGCTACGTACTCTGACCATGGCCGATAAATGGATAGCCATTCCAGCTCTTAAGCAAACCATCAATGCCATCCCCCGTCCTTTTTTATCCTACATCATCATAGAAAACTAAACATTTAGTAGAGTGCGAGTCATTCGTCAGCATCAATTCATCATAGAAAATTTAACATTTAGTAGAGCGTGAGTCAATCTGTCATATGTTTGTCCCTTCTGTGCTACTATAAATAAATATTTTTTCACAACCGCACATTAGCACGTTTTTCATTAAAAGAAGATCATTTGATAATTGTGAAAGACATAGTCTAAGATAGCGTCAGTTTAGTTTCTTTCTAACTGTTGTAATGCTATTCAGTTCAGTAACTAGCCAGCCAGCCTGTCCTAGATTGTAGGATCTTCAGTTGTACACGAGTGGCTGGCAATAGTTCTGGACCTGTATATGTACCTCCACTGATAATAATGAACGTGCGGTGATTCTATCCAATTCAATCCCTCTTACATGGTATCAGACTTCTCTCGATCCCCAACCTTCTTCTTCCGCTGCTCCTAGCCATGGCGACCCCGCCCGGTTCAGGTTCCTCTGGCACCAATCCCTTCGCCGCGCCCTCCGAACCTGAAACCCCTGCTGCTTCCAATAATAATTCCACAGCTTGTACCAGGGCGACATGACGATTGGCGAGTACTGCAGACGTCTGAAACAGCTCGCCGACTCCCTCTACGACTGCGGCGCCGCCGTCTCCGACACCGCACTCGTCATTCGTGGGCTGAACAACAAGTTCAGTCAAGCGATCGCCGTCCTCACCACCATGAACCCGCCGCCGACGTTCCTCTACACCAAGTCTTATCTGCTACAAAGGAGCACCGCTTCAAACACTCCCTGCAGATGGAGGCGCAGACAGCGCTCCTTGCCGCCCGTGACATGTCTTCTACCCCCAAGTCTATGCCAGCTCCTCCACTGACCGGCGCTGGCGCCTCCGGCTCAACGGGCGGTGATCGTGGAACCACTGGTGTGGATCGTCGCAAGAAGCGCAAGGCGGACAATCGTCAGTGACACTCTGCGCCTGGCGGATCCACCTCCGCCACCGCTCCGTCACAGCAGTGGGCCGTCCCCTCCAACCCATGGCAAGGGATGGTTCAGGCATGGCCGTTTAATGCCTGGTGCCTGGGCGTCCTCGCACCACGCCCCGGCGTCAGCCCTCCTTCGGCCATGACAGTGTTCGCCGCGCCGCCACCCCAGCACGACAACACCTCCCTACCGCCCGGACTCTACGCCGCACTGAACAACATGTCGCTGCACCCCTCCACTGGCGGCGCCAACGACTGGTTCCTGGATATGGGTGCATCTTCTCACATGGCCTCTCATCCTGGTATGCTCAGTGCCTGTTCTCCTTCTCCTCTTCCTCGTTAGATCGTTGTTGGCAACGGCAGTCTGATGTTTGCTCCCTCTGTTGGCTATGCCTCTATTCCCACCTCCTCCAATTCTCTACATCTGAATAATGTTCTTATTTCTCCTCAGCTTGTCAAGAATCTCATATCCGTTCGTGCACTAACTTGAGATAATTTTGTATCTGTCGAATTTGATCCCTAGGGTTTTTCCATCAAGGATCTTCGCACCAGGATGGCGCTTCTCCGATGTGATTCCTCTGGCGAGCTGTACCCTCTGCGTCCTCGCCATGGTGCTGCATCTCCACGGTCTTCGCAGGCGCTCATCACGTCGTCCAACGGTCCTCTTTGGCACTCTCGACTTGGCCACCTAGGTCGCCATGCGCTTCAACGTTCGTCTCGAACAGTAGGTTTCAATTGCTCTAAGTCTAGTCGCCACACGTGTCATGCCTGTTGCCTTGGCAAGCATGTGCGTCTTCCTTTCAAAGAGTCCACAAATATTTCTTCTGTTCCTTTTCAATTGTTACACTGCGACGTTTGGACATCGCCAATAATGAGCAACTCAGGCTACAAATTTTTTTTCGTCGTTTTAGATGATTTTTCTCATTATACATGGACCTTTCCCTTGCGCCACAGGTCTGACTTTTTGCCCACACTCATCTCATTTCATGCTTTCGTTGGCACACAATTTCAACGATCGATTCAATGTTTTCAAACCCATAATGGGAAAGAGTTTGATAATTCTGCATCACGCGCATTCTTTGCCAAACATGGCATTGCACTTCGTCTGACTTGTCCATACACTTCTCAACAGAACGGTCGTGCCGAGTGAGTTCTACGCACACTCAATGATGGCCTTCGTGCTCTCATATTCCAGGCATCGCTCCCACCCTTGTTCTGGCCCGATGCGCTTGCCACTTCCACGTATCTTCTAAACCGATGCCCTTGCCGCCCTTGCCAAAACATGAGTCCATTCGAATTGTTATTCGGCGTTCCTCCACAATATGATCATCTACGAGTTTTTGGTTGCCTTTGCTATCCTAACACCGAAGCCACAACAGCACATAAGCTCTCGTCGCGTTCTGTTCGCTGCATCTTCTTGGGATATCCCTTGGATCAGCAAGGCTACAAGTGTTACAATCTAGAGACCAAACGTCATGTTTATTTTGACGAAACATGCTTTCCGTTTGTTGCAGCAAGGTATCTCAGGGCCACACGGATCCACGACGCGTCCTCCGTGCCTTCAGGAAGATCTGTCTGTGCTCCAGGCTCGTTCGGCGCACACCGCTCGGTCACGCCGTCCTCATCGGGCGCCGTCCGCGCCGCGCATGCACGCTCCTGGATCTGCCACGACCAAGTCTCCAACGGTCACGCCCGATCCGACTCCACTGGTTGGGGAGGCGCGTCAACAACCCGTGGTTTCCGGCGGACCCACATCAGGCAACACCGACTCACATCCGTTGTCGTCATCGACGCCAGGCCAAACTCCATCGACTGCGTCTGCGACTTCTCCTGCGAGCACGCCCGTCCCTGCGGCGTCCAACCCGACAAACTCTCCGGTGCCAGCAGCACCACCTCGGCATCCTATGATCACCCGGCACGTGATGGCATCCACGTGCCCAACCCGAAGTCCACGCCAATGTTGTATCAACAGCACCACCAACATTTCCCCCTTCTTCCGTTCGTGCCGCCCTCCGCGACCCCGACTGGAAGGCCGCGATGCGAGAAAAGTTCGACGCGCTGCAGGACAATGGAACATGGACCCTTGTTCCGTGCCCACCACACGCCAATGTGATCACCGGGAAGTGGATCTTCAAGAACAAATTACATCCTGATGGCTCGCTAGAGCGACGCAAGGCGCATTGGGTGGTGCGTGGATTCTCGCAATGACCCGACGTCGATTTTCACCAGACCTTCTCTCCGGTGATCAAGCCTACCTCCATCCGCACTGTGCTCCATCTCGCCGCATCGCGTCACTGGCCAGTGCACCAGCTCGACGTCAAGGACGCGTTCCTCCATGGCGACTTGGCTGAACGCTTCTACTGTCATCAGCCGGCAGGCTTCGTCGACGCAACTAGGCCTGACCACGTCTACCTCCTCGTCAAGTCCCTCTACGGTCTCAAGCAGGCTCCTAGGGCGTGGTTTCAGCCACTGGGGGTGGGTACCTCCGCTCCATTGGCTTCCACCCCACTGGCTCGGACTCGTCGTTGTTTGTCTACAACTGTGGTGATGCTCTAGCATATCTCCTGGTCTACGTCTTGACGGCATCCACCACGACGCTGCTGCAGCGTGTCATCCAGGCACTCTGCAGTGAGTTCGCCATCAAGGATCTTGGACAACTCAAGTTCTTCCTCGGCGTCCAGGTTTGACGAGACACCTCGGCGTCCAGGTTCGACGAGACACCAGTGGCTTCTTTCTCACGCAGGCTCAATACACGGAGGACATTCTCGATCGTGCGGGAATGGCGAACTGCAAGCCAGCAGTCACACCGGTCGACACCAAGCAGACGTTGTCCACCAACGATGGCGAGCTGGCCGATGATGCCACCTTCTACCGCAGCATCACGGGCGCGCTGCAATACTTGACTCTGACGCACCCGGACATCGCCTATGCTGTCAATCAGGCATGTCTATACATGCATTCGCCACGGGCAGCGCACTGGAACTTCGTCAAGCGAATCCTCCGGTACCTTCGCGGGACGATCGACCACGGCCTCGTCATCTCGGCATCACCATCCATCGACCTCAAGGCCTACTCTGATGCAGATTGGGGCGGCTGCCCCAACACACGACGTTCGACTTCGGGATATTGCGTCTACCTGGGTGATTCACTCATCTCATGGTCATCCAAGCGGCAGCCGACGGTGTCGCATTCAAGCGCCGAGGCAGAATACCGTGGTGCGGCGAATGCAGCCGCAGAATGCTGTTGGCTGCGCAATCTGCTCCGCGAGCTTCACGTCAAGGTTGACAAAGCAACGGTGATCTACTGTGATAATGTCTCGGCGGTATACCTATCTGAGAATCCAGTTCACCGTCGCCGGACCAAGCATGTCGAGCTGGACATCCAATTCTGCACATTCCAACACAACATCAAATTGCAGATGTCATGACGAAGGGACTGCCTACACCGTTGTTTCAAGATTTCAGAAACAGTCTATGCATCCGACAAGATCATGCTCAGACTGAGGGGGGGGGGTGTGAAAGACATAGTCTAAGATAGCGTCAGTTTAGTTTCTTTCTAACTGTTGTAATGCTATTCAGTTCAGTAACTAGCCAGCCAACCTGTCCTAGATTGTAGGATCTTCAGTTGTACACGAGTGGCTGGCAATAGTTCTGGACCTGTATATGTACCTCCACTGATAATAATGAACGTGCGGTGATTCTCTCCAATTCATCCCTCTTACAATAATGTACTATGACAAATATACCTAGTTTACAACAACTAGTTTCCTTCAAGTTATGAACTTTTTTTAAAAAAAAATGTTGGCAATGTGCTGATAAGCAGAATACACCACATATTTCAAACCGCACAATCCTCTTCGACATTGAGCTCATAAGATTGGGTAGTATTCATTTGCTCAAAAAAAAAAGATTGGGTAGTATAGAGCAATATCACTAGAAGCAAAGAGAGGTAATTATTTATCACCAATTATTTCTCTCTTCAAATGTGTCGATAGTATGGCATGGTATATTCTAAATATTTTGCAATGGGGTTTAATAGGATCTATAACTGGATTATTTGTGGTTCAAAAATTCAATGAACGTGTCACCATATCAACACGCAAGGCGCCGACGTCGCCGTCGTCAGTGACACCAGGTTCAACTTCGACCGCTACCTGTCGACCATCGCCAGGACCGTGCACGACGCGCTGGACCTTGCCCTGCATGGCCTGCGGTGCCCCGAGGTCCTAAGCGAATCCATGCGCTACTCCGTCCTCGCGGGCAGCAAGTGCCTCCGCCCCGCACTGGCCTTCAACGCGTGCGAGCTCGTGGGCGGGCATGCGGCCATAGCCGTCCTGGTGGCATGCGCCGTCGAGATGATGCACGCCGCGTGGCTCTTCCGGAGTTCCCGACGACATGCCGCGCATGGACGACGGCGCGCTCCGCCGCGGCCGCCCCTCCTCCAACCACGTCGCGTTCGGCAAGCCCACGGCGCTGCTCGCGGGCAACGCTGCTCTGGCGCTCAAGTTTGAGCACGTCGCCTGCGGCAACGCGGGCACCGGCATCCCGCGGACCGCGCGCTCCGAGCCATCCTAAAGCTCGGGAGTGCAGTTGGCGTCAGCGGCACCGCCGACATGGCGAGCAAGGGAGCCCCGTCCGGCTCCGTGAGCCTGGACGCGCTGGGTACATCCACGTGCACAAGGCGGCACGGCGCGTGGAGGCCGCCCGTGGCGATGTCGGGCGCCCTCGTTATGGGCGGGGGCGATGGTGAGGTTGAGCGCCTCCGTCGATACGCGCACTTCCTGGGGCTCCTGGGCCCGGGCTAGGTGGAGTACGATGTACTGGACGTGACAGGCACACGTCGGAGCAGCACGGAAGACGCCGGGAAAGGACGTGGCTGCAGGCAAAGGACACATACCCTCGGCTGTTGAGCATGGAGGGGGCTCACCGGCTCAGCGAGCATCCGCACTCTGTGGCCTACATCCGCGACGACGGCGGAGCTGCAGTGGCTGTGCGGCTTCGCATCACGGAAGAGGCCGGAGATCAAACGCGCCGGATGGAGCAGGGCGAGGCGGATGCAGTGGCTCCCTCGGTTTGGGTGACGAAGGTGGCAGGGCGGTAGAATGCAGTCTGCTCGGCCATCCATGGCGGCACAACTGCACGGCGGCGGTTTTTCGCTTCTACAGTACGTTTTTATCGAGAGGGAGACGGGAGGCACGGGGAACGGGCGTGCGGGACGGATGCCACCGGAGCGGCCCGTAAACCAACGATTGGGATGGAATCGACGGAACGCAGCAGGAAGTGGGCCGGTTGTTTGGCGAAAAGAATGGGCTGGACGAGAAGAGATTGTTGTGGACCAAAAAAAAGAGAATTTCATTCAGTTGTCCGAAGTCAAACAATCCGACAAGTCTGTACTCCCTCCGTTCCAAACTGTAGTTTACTTTGATTTTTTTGTGCATGTATTTTGTTATGTATCTAGACATATTATTTATTTAGGTACACAGCAAAATATATGCATCAAAAAAGTCAAAACGAACTACGATTTGGAACGGAGGGAGTAACTACTTTTGCTTCTATCCTTTTGTTTTGTAATAGAACAGTACCCAACAAATCATAAAAAGATACTGATGACCAAAATCCAACGGTTGGAAGATAGCTCTCTCACGTAGCTTCAAAATTTGTCATCCTCGTCACGAAACAACGTGACCTCTAGTTGTTGAACCTGAATAAATTAAAATAGTTGCAATAAATATTCTCTGCAGAATCAGTGGCGTCTGATAGGCATCGTCGTGTAGTAGGACCCTCTGATGTATCTTTTTTGTTACGTAGGTATTGAATCTGGGGATGAAGAAGATGAGTACGTGAAGTTTTTTTATCAGGCGCATGCATGTGTTGTACAAACAGGGGAGATCGAGGATGGAACCATGGCACTAGACTAACTTTCATGTGCTAAGCAAACCACCGAGCATACGAATTTGCCTTCTCTTCACTACTATTAGTAGTACTCTAGTAGCATTTCCTTGCTGACTGGATCACAACATGAAGAGGCCGTGCCAGGCTTATGTACCATTGCCTGACTGGCCTTGGGCCGTTCTCTAGCTATGAATTACTACCCTCCGCGAAATCCATCCCAACTGTGACCCACTACCATGTTGGGCTGTTGCTGCAAGTGTGCCACTGCCAAGTTACGATCCATTCACACATCTTTGAATTTGCAGCTAAATCGGGTTACATGTAAAGAACGGTCTTGATTTTTTTTGTTATATATATATATATATATATATATATATATATATATATAGTACACACTAGAAAGCAAAGATTCAACGCGCGCAAGCTACGGTCGGTCTCACGTTACGTGGGTGCAATACATGCAATCTTTACATTCGTGTGCGTTACTGAAGTTAGTTAATATATATATATAACAACACTAGCATTTGGCCGGATAAACCGCATTAAAACATATGCAATATCACTTGGAAAAATCACAATCTCACGTTAACTACTAAAACGGAATGGATATATATAGTTGTGGCACATGATTACTAGTGTTGATGGTCAAAATTGACAAAGAAAAAGTCGTCTATTCCCAAATGACTAGTACCGTAGGTGAATAGCTAGATCACTAAGGTTCAACTCCTATATATGTAGTTGTCAAAAGATTTTAATTTGGTGGAAAAATCGATCTACTACACTTTTTTTGGAGTAACCGGATCTACTACACTCAAAAACTACGTATGGAACAAGGGGCACAGCATGACGTCACGTGATTGGGCAGCAGCAGCCGCAGCACAGCATCTGCACTCCACTCCACCCGATCACTGCGAAAATCTTTTGCTTGGCTGCTCGGCCATGCACCAAACAAGACGGAGAGGCCCGTCCAAAACTCTGACAACTGAAACTCTGAAGGTGAAACCGCGAAAGTACCGCAGAGTACATGAGCATAGTCCATGATCCTTACGTACTACTCCGTACTCCTTAGCCTCCCAAGCATGATCAATTAGGCCCTACTACTCATGAAACCTTCTACCCAGAGTGCTCTTGGCCAATGTGAACAGGGCAATATATCTTTTTGACCATGTACAAGCACATTGCAGTGAATTTATTTGAAGTGGATGTTCTTGTAAAAAAGAAAACCGTAAATAATGCACGTACGCTACACTATTGGCGGAGCGTGGAGCTAAATAAAGGAGAGCTAGTTATGCTACACTAATGCACGCTACACTAACTAATACAATTCCCTCTCAGTCTAAGTCCACATTCAGCGAAGCAACATTAATTTCGACTACACTCATTGACAATGCTTGCTTCTCAACTTCATTCTGCGCCTAGACAGATAGACACTTGGCAGTGGCAAGGCTAAAGCTAAGGCAAATTCACATGGCTAAAGTTAGTTTAGCACCTTGGTTACCATGCTCTCTCCCCCTGTTTGTAGCACATGCTCCTGTTATTTTCCTACATGCATTTGGCTAATCTTTGGTGGTGTGGTGAACTTGGTAATCTCTGCTGCTGTATCGCATCATGCTCGCAAGTCGCAACTGGCATCCATGGCAGACGACGATGGCATGGCAGTTGGCAGGGCTAGGGACGTAGTACCAGGGGCTAGGTAGACCTAGTAGGCTGTCCATGGGTCCTTGTACGTACTCCTACGCTGCGACTGTCTGTGCAGTACTCCTCTACTGGTACACAATGTGCATTTCTCTTTACTTTTTTTTTAACGCCTGTGGTCTGATATAGCCGTACACACGCACGTCCACTTGACACACACCTATAACTATATTTAGATTTAAAGATCGCGTTCTTTTTAAGATCACCGAAATCCTCGATTCCGTAGATGACGAAGCACGTGACAATCCTATACACACACGACCGTTGGCTGGCTGGCCGGCGTGTTCTTTGTTGCCATTACTAACTCGATCTTACCACAACATCCATCGGTCCGCAATGCAAAATAACTACAGGAAACCTGATCGAACTGTCTACTGTACCGGTCATCGATCTGGTGGCGCGCGCCTGCTGCAACCTGACGTGCTAATCCTATATCTATCCGTCTTTTTAAAATTATTACTACCAAGAAATAGTACTCTTACTAGTGGCTGGGATGTAGTAGCCGTGTAGGAGTCGTAATATATAGCATACTGTATGCATCACATATTGACAGACCATCATATATCATACCGATTCCAATACCACTTGAGACATGAATATTGCACTAGATAAGAGACATGATGGGCGATAACAGACCATCATCCCAAGCCAATCACAGTACTACTCTACAGTACCAGTACGTAATTAGTAGATGATAATTGATACGAGAAACAAACATGACCAAGAATGTGTCAAAGTTAAAGCTGGCTAGCTGCATACTTCGTCTTACAAACCATCATGCCAAATAAAAACATCAAGATAAAACCTCTAGCCAGAGCCACACCAGCCAGGGATAACACTACTTACACAACTCTACCACTCATATTGATAGCCACCAGAAGTCTCTTGCGCCAGCCAGGGATACATGATAACAGACTCTAACGCTGCATAGCTACTACTACGTACTACTACTCCATGTAGTGCTCCACTAATAAGGCATAAATCCCGCATATTTCTTTGATCACAGCCATCATCACATCATGCGTGTACGCAGCCATGATGATGAAGTAAGTCGTGGCCTGCTCGGTGTCATCAACTGCAAACTCACGGCCACGACGCTGTAGAAGACGCACCCTGATGTCGAACCGGTCCAGTGAATCAGCAGGCAGCCCCATAAGCCCGATCATCGCCACCAGGGCTCTGTCCAACGACTCCGACTGCAGATACCCTCGCTGGCACTCTGTGGCAGCCACCTTTAGCTCTGTACATGCATGGAGCACATACACAAAATACAGATTACTGCTCGATCATGGGAGATACTTACACTAGTTTTCACACTTACAGGACTGGATATAATGAGTAGTACTAAACTATAGAGAGTAGCACACCTGATAGTTTTCTGAAGTAGTTTTGTAAATCGTCATGAACAGCTCAAGATGACTAGCGCCGCAGATCAACGCTCTTCCAAAGAATTCTATCAAGCCTTTCTCCTTGCAGACCTATAAGACAAGAGCAGCACAAACCAATTTCACAAATTTTTCTCGAGTTACATGCATTTCATTTTATTTTGTCACCAAACAAAAAGATGGATGCATGCAGAACTCACAAGAGAAGTATCAGTTGCAACATCCTCAGGCTCAGGGTTGAAATCTCTGATCAACTTTAGAATGTGCTCAGCGGAGAACTACAGACATATCAGCCACAGTATACAGGATCATCAGGAAGCAACCGAGAACGAGATAGGCCACGCAATATTCATAAATTTGAAGATGACTAGCGTGCTCACCATCTTTGTGACCGTAGCAGTCACCTCCTCTTTCTCTGATGCATCATCCACCCTGGGCAGCAGCAGCCATTCCTGGTACATGTTGCCAGTTCGTGCCTACACAAATTTTACATCTTTTTACTCAAAACTACGAGAAAACAAGCAAAGATAAAACAGCAGCAGTACCAAATTAACTCACCTGGACCTTCTCAGCGTTCGAACCGAAGATGTACTTTTCCGAATCCTTGATCCACTGCTCCCAGTTCTTGATCTGCTTCTCCTCCTCTGCGTTCAAACCGAAGATGTACTTTTCCCCATCCTTGATCCACTGCTCCCTGTTCTTGATCTGCTTCTCCTCAGCATTCCAACCCATGATGAACTTTTCCCCATCCTTCATCCACTGCTTCTTGTCCTTGAACCACTGCTCCTCCTCATCAATCTGCGGCTTTACATACACATACGTGTTCCCCGTCAACGACTAGAAAAAGCAACGAAACAAGGCCGAGATAAGAGAGCAACCGAACCTCAGCAGGAGTAGGGTCGTCGTCGTCGCCGACCCCGCCGTCCGCCGGGGAGCCGGCCGTGGCGGCCACGACGAAGACGCCACCATGGGAGGCACGCCCGGCTGCGGCGCCTGAGCCTGCAGCGAGTGCCACGCTGCAGGCGGCGCCGCTCCCGAGGAAGAGCTCCGCACCGCTGCTGGCGGCGCTCCCGAAGAAGAGCCCGGCACCGCTGCTCGCGTAGTCTGGCAGCACGGCCGATGAGAGGCCGTTGCCGGCAGCGGCGGCGCGCACAGACCGGCGGCCACGCGAAGGGCACTCGCCTGCGACCCCCAGGGCCCCGGCGCCGAGGGAGCAGACGAGCGGAACGCCGGCAGGAAGCCGCACCCCCATGGGCACGGCGACGAGCGGAACGCCAGCCGGAAGCCGCACCCCCATGGGCACGGCCAGCAGGCGGGGGCGACCCAGGTGGAGACCGGAGTCCACCACGACGCCGACGAAGGGTCCTGGAACGACCACCGCCATCTGGAGAGGGGATGAAGAGCCGGGGAGGGGGCTTGGTGGTGGAAATGAGTCGTGGTTGGAGTTGGACCGCGGGATCGAGCTTGCTTTGCGGGTCTTTATAAAGACAAGACAAGACGAAGAGAAACCCTAGCGATGGAGGTGTCGAGCATCCTACGTAGGAGACAGGTTGAAAAAGACTATTTTGCCCTTAGCCTCTTCTTTCCCCCAGCGGGCAACGGCCCAACTTCAAAATATTTTCAGCCGTTCGCTATCATTGATAAGAAGAAGACTTATCGATGAAAATACATGTATGATGAATCTATCGTTAATAAATGTATGATATCGTATATGTATGATGAAATTAAACACAGATCATTTGACTCAGGATGTACTACAAAACAAGGATGATACTGTTTATTTAGCACTACTAGAGGATCAATAAGAATCCAGCACACTCTCCGGCGCCTCCGATCCGTGTGACGCGCAATAAGCAAATGACACCGACTAAATGCGGTACGTAATTTGGAGCTAATATATTGACAAAATTACGGCACATAGAAGGAGGTTACAGCAGTCAAAATCCTGCAGGATGCAGTCCCATGAAGTAAAAAAAAAAAAAAAAAGAGGGAAAGCTCCTTTTCAATCAAGAAGAAGAAAAGTTCCAAAAAATCAAGAAGAAGAAAAAGACAAAGCCAAAAAGAGAGCGGTGGCGTTTTTTTGGGTTTCGGATCCCAGGGAGTTGTTTTATGGTTCCTGGGTTAATTGGTTGCATTGGGACTGGTTTAGTTTCTCCCTACTTCCAAAATTTGACACTATACGAAAAAAAAAATTTCTCCTCACATCAAAATATCGACACATATATGGAGTAGTAAATATAGATAAAATTAATTTAATTATACTTTGTAAGACGAATATTTTAAACATAATTAATTAATATTTAAATAATTATTTATAAATATAAATAAAATAATACAGTACGCTGTATGAATTCTGACACCTCACGATTCAAGGAACTAAACAAGTCCTTGGATCGATTCTGGGAGCCAAGGAACAAGTAGATCCACGGGACTAAACTAGGGAGGCGCTGCTCTCTGGTCTTGGCAACTGCAAAGCACGGGCAGACAGAAAGATGCTTCATGCATCAACCAGAGTCCGTACTGTAATGTTTTTATTTATTGTGGACACCTGGTGGAGGCGCATCATTGCAGCACCCATGTAAATCCGTAATTGTGGAAGATAGTACCTTTTTTTGACTTTCTTTTTTAACATAAATGGAGCATTGTTTTCTTGCTAACCATCAGATAAAGGCCACGAAGTCCTTCGTATACATCCTTTAATTATTTAAATACAGTATACGTTGTATCACTTTCGTTAGAAAGAAATAATTTAATAATCGAGTGCTAATTACTGTTGATCGGGATCAAACAAAATGGTTTGCACTACGTTGATGGCGACACGGACGCACAATAAGGCCCACGAAAACCATAAATCCTCCTCCTGCCACGGCCCATCAGGAGCCCCTCGTAGGCTTGGAGCCCACGCAAGGCTAGCGGTGTTTCGTGATTTTGGAGTTGGTGGTGGCGCTGTAGTAGACAGAGGGAGAACGCGGGTGGAAAACGGAACGGACAAGGAACACGGTTGTTTTGGGTCTGACTACCGATACGGACTTGGTAACATGGTTGGCTTTGATGGGCCGTGGCCCACGGGGCCTTCAGCCAGTCCTCGTCTCTTGTTTTGTTTTGTTTTTCTTTTCTTTAAAAAGAGACTGACTTGGTTACAAAAAGAGTTGAGTACGTACGTGAAATTTCTTTCTGTTTGAGTACTATAACACGGGTATATTGCCAAAGCAGAAATTTTCATTTCTTGATAAGTTATACATATGTACTCCTACTCTCACGGTCTCGAGGTGCGTGTAAAT
>CM041631.1:2329453-2373169 GCA_023333625.1 Bothriochloa decipiens
TTATACATATGTACTCCTACTCTCACGGTCTCGAGGTGCGTGTAAATCGCAGCGTCGAGCGTGCTCATCTTCCTCTACAACTTCCGCCGACCATCAGATCATGTCATAGTCGTCTCCTCTCTAGAGCGCGCATCTTATCCTTTCAGAGCGCCCGTTGCAGACTGCACGAAGATCTGCATCCTGCGTGTCAACTACTGCATCTTCCTGCGAAACGTCAGGTCGTCAAACGGGGGATAAAGAGGCGATATGTTCAAAATCCCAGATAAACTAACAAAGACGATGAGAAAAACGCATGCCTATGGGTTCACAAACATTTTGTCAAGTGTCAACAGTTTGAGTTCTTCGACTTGTTAAGCAAATCAGTGCTTCAGTAAGGCCAGTAATAACAAGCTCTTCACTAAGACTTACCTACACAGCTATGAAGAAGCTCAATATATAACTATTACTGCTCTAGCCAAATTCAGGCCACCGGACAGCATCATCTTGTGTGTTCATTGTCTTTGACGGGCGCGCTCTATCCGTTTCGTTGTTCCAAACCATTTCCATCTGCAGAGAAAGCAATTCTTATTGAAAGTGATAACCCATTTGCGTGCCAACCAGTGTGTGACAAAAGGCGACAGCTAGCCTTTTGTGGTTTTTCTAGTTCAGTGACTGATCGTGCTCTGATTAGTGTGCATACATACCTCACCAATTATCACCGTATCGCCCTCCTTAACTCCCTGTTTGCTAAGAGCTCTGTTGACACCACATGCCTCCAGGGCATGCTGAAATCTTTTCAAGGAATCCGAGTACCTTCATCAGGGAAGACGTTAGAAGATGTGGTGTCGTGGCACCAACAATTAGCGCTGTGGAAAAAAAAAAACTACTTACTGCCAGTTAGTCATCTGAACGAAACGCTCGATTCCAGCTCCAACAACATTCCATGTATTTGTACCCTTGTCATGGAAAACCTCAAACTCATTCATGGCTGCACGTCTTTCCCTTTTTATTGCATCAGACACATGGTTCAGATTTTCTGGCCCGCTCCATCCTGCAGCAGTATATAGTTTCAAGATGAAAGATCTCAAAAAGAAATGAAGCACAGTGTAAAACCAGCTTAGGCTTGAGTAAGTTATTGTGGCTGGCCACAACTATAGCTAAACTGTGAGGATAAGTAAGCACCTTCAGTTTCCTTCATCCTCTGCCTCTCTTTCTGCAGAAGCTTGTAAGCAGCATGAATGACATCCTGCGTGCCTTGCCTGTTTATTGCACTAATGCAGAAAGGTTCAATGCCTTCAGACTGTAGCTTTTCCCTAAATGTATTCCATCTCTGAGATGCCTCAGGAAGGTCCATCTTATTGAACACCACAACATAGGGTTTGTCAACCAAAGATGGACTAAATAACTCCAGCTCCAAGCGAACTGCTTCAAACTCATATTCTGGTTGTTGTGCAGATCCATCGACGACATGCACCTAATGCTCCAATAAGCCATAAAACAACTATCAGCACAGTCATGCCAAGACACATAATCTCGTGGCTTATACTGTCTTAACCATATGCAATTTGACGCGTATATTAAGATCGGAGTAAAGAAGGGAAAAGGGAACATACCAAGACAGAGCAACGCTCACTATGTCTTAGGAACTCATGACCCAAACCATAACCACGATGAGCGCCTTCCAGTAAGCCAGGAAGGTCAGCAACTACCATTGTAGCATCAAAATCTAATGAGACCACACCAAGGTTTGGTAGCAATGTGGTAAAAGGATAATTGGCTATAGCTGGCTTGGCAGCACTAATAACACTCAAGAGAGTGCTCTTCCCAGCATTTGGAGCACCTACAATCCCTACATCGGCAACCAACTTTAGCTCCAACTCTAACCACCTAACAAGCACCAGCACCAAAAGGTTGTATGTTAGCGAAAAGTAGAGCTGGATTATTTGTGGATAACTATTTCAGTCATTCAACATTTCAAGTATTTCACTTCAATGGCATTCAACTCTTTGAGGAGCTTTATGCAACACAATTGACTAATCAATATTATCAGTTGGAAATTTATAAGCAGAAAAAATTCCTCCAACATCTATCAATTTGAACCACATAACAATCTAGGCAGCCGGAAAATTCCACGAGTTAAGCAATGCCAAATGGAAACGAATAAAAACAAGTTGCACATTAACTTATCTTCCCAATCAATCATGATGAGATTATCTAGAAAAAATACTCATGATGTCAAGTTCATAGTAGAGAGAACATGCATTTCTGGGCATTATGTCAAGTTCATAGTAGAGAGAACAGAGAACGTACATTTCTGGGCCTTTCTCCCCCTTCTCCGCGATCCTGGGCACCTTATTCGTCCCGGACTTGAACGCCGCATTGCCACGGCCGCCGCGGCCACCGGGAAGGAGCAGCGCGCGCTGCCCGGGCTTCATCAACTCCAGAAGCTCCACGCCTCCATCCGAGGTCCGCACCACCGTCCCCGGCGGCACCTTGACCACGACGTCCTCGCCCTTGGCCCCGGCCTGCTGCTGTCCCATGCCGTGCGCGCCGCGGCCGGCGCGGAAGTGCACGGACTTGCGGAACGGCAGCAGTGAGTTCATCTCCCCGTCCACCTGCACGTACACGTCGCCACCGCGGCCGCCGTCGCCCCCTGACGGGCCCCCGTACGGCACGTACTTCTCGCGGCGGAACGCCACGACGCCGTTCCCGCCGTCCCCGGCCTTGGCGAATATCTTGGCCGTGTCGAAGCACCGCATCACCGCCGGCACGCCCTTCTCCTTCGCCTCCCCATCCCCTCCATCCGCGTCCTCATCCTCGTAGCCGCCGTCGTCCTCAAAGTCCCCCTCGTCCTCGTCGTCGTCGTAGTCTGGGTGGAACACTACAACCTCGGCACCGTCGTCGTCGTCCTCCTCCTCCTCTTCCTCGTCGCCGTACTCTACCTCTCCGAGCTCCGCGCGTGGAACGGCACCAGCTTCGTTATGACGACTCTGGTCGAACGGGAACATCTCGAACTCCTCCTCGTCGTCGCCGTAGTCCGGGTCGAACACCACGACGTCGTCATCGTCGTCGAGCACTTCGGGAACAAGAGCCCGAGGTCTCCTGCCCCTTTTGACCTCGAACACGTTGAGGCTGCTGACGACGAGCTCCTCCCCCTCGCCGCCGTCGCCAAGGCGTTCGACCATTTGCCGCGTAAATCCGCGAGCACCTGTACTCTTCCTGCCGGCTGCCCGGGCCTCGAACTGGCCAATGGTGAGCTCCACCCCGTCCGTCGAGTCCCAAAGAGGGATCCGCGAGACAGAATTGGGCCTCAGCCCCACCTCGTACTCCTCCTCGTCCAACCGCTGGACACTCCCGCGCGTGAGAGCAGGCGCGGGCGCTGGCGCTGAAGCCGCAGGGTTGGCCGGGGCCGTGGGGAAGCGGTCGAGCGTGACCTCGGCCGACTCAGGCGCGTCTCGGAGCGGGAGCCGCGTGAACGTGGTGGCCGCGACGCCGCCGCCGCCGCCGCCGCTGACGGAGGAGGACGGAGGGCGGGGTGGGGGCGAGGACTTGAGTGGTCTGGCGGCGCTCCGCTTGCCCCGGCCGCTCTTGGTGTTGCGGCGCGCCTCCGCGGAGAAGAGGCGGAATGGGAACGCCGACGCGGCGACGGCCGGCGGCGCCATCGCTGGCTGGCTGTTGGCTCTGTGCTGAGCTCGCGGATTTTTCAGCTCGTCGAGAGCGGATAAGGAGCAGGGGATTTGTACCTTCGCTTGCTCAGACAGTCCAGAGAGATCTGGACCGTTGGTGGTCGAATCGAACGGCAGCGGGGGTGTGTAGTCAGTTGCTTCCGTGTTCACAGGCCTCATCAGAGTTCAGACCCCTGAATACTTTGGGTAAGCGAGGAGTGCAAAATTGTGATTGTTCAGCGTTGTGACAAAACAGAAGCACCCATATTTTGGTTTCAGTGTGTTTGTATCTGATGAATTTTAATCGTCCATGTATGCAGAATCCTCTCAAGAATGGAATGGTGATCCAATACTCCACTCCACATCTCTCAAGGATGGATCAGGTCGGTGCCTACCTACCATGCTACCGTTGTCATGGATGCAACAATAATAATAATAATGGTTGTCACGAGATACCTGACCGATGTACATCCAAAAATGACCTATAAATGAAAAAGTACATGTTTTTATAGGGAAAAATACGTGTTTTTAATAACACACGTCGCGAATTACCCATAATGCTTGACTATCAATCACACATCGCAAGCGTCATTGAGCCGGCCACGTCAGCGCCATGAGGGCCGGGTTCATCCGGCGTCGTCTCGAGCCGTGCACTCGTGCACGACGAGAAGGTTGACAGTAGAGTACTCCTATTACTTTTTCTTTCAAAAAAAAGGTGTTGTTTTGGGCTAAACGAATAGGCTCACGCTCGTGCGATCGTGCCTTATCTCCATGGTGATTCCGTCTCATTTCTCATCTCCTCTCTCTCTGTTCCGTGCTAATCGGCAACTCTCTAGTTGTTTTTTTAACTAGCGACTCTCTAGCTTTGCAACAACTCACACGGCCGAATTGCATTCCATACTGGTGTGGATAAGATGCATTTCGGTCAGGTGCAAAAAAAAAATCCAGTAATTTTCTGTTTTATTATATCCTAAAATATTCCACCTCATCGGATTTGCTTTAAAAACTCTGTTCAACCACCAGCCGAGTTCACAGTCCAGCAGCCCCTCTTCCTCGCGGCTAGGCATCGTCGTTATCCCGGTCCCGGGGACTGGCGACGCGTGGGCATCGGCTCTCTGGTAAGGGAATCCCTCTCCACGGGCTGTTCGGTTGCTCTTTCCTCCTGCGATTCATCCCCTCCTTCCTCCTCCTTCGATTCATCCCAGATTTCTACTTTCTCCCGCTGTCTTAGAGTGAGACCGAATCGTGTTCTTCAGGGGGAGTGCGTCTTCTGATCTAAGCCCGGCGGCATGAAGGGCTGCTCAGAACGGTTGCTGTGTCTGCTGCTGCTGGCATTGTCGTCGCTACTGTCCGCCGTGGTCAGTCGCTGCTGCCCTTTTTTTTTTCACTCTCTGATCCGATAATCATGGTGATTGGAATCAGTGGCGCTGTTGTGTGTTTCTGATCTTGCTTGGTTCGGCCGCTCCGTGTCAGATTGCCGCGCAGCAGACTTGCCCTGCCGACCTCGACAGCAAATGCGATGGTGCCGCGTCTGAAGACTGGGAGGGGGAGTTCTTCCCCGGCATCCCGAAAATCAAGTATGAGGTGAGGTTATGAAGACCCAGATTCTTCATTCAGGTTGTGATGTCGTGGTAACGGCCTAACAGGTTGTTATGAACCGGACCATTGTTCCTTGGACAATTGGTGAAATGTGCTGCAGGGTCCAACAAGCAAGAACCCTCTTGCTTATAAGTGGTATAATAAGGAGGAAGTGATTCTCGGCAAGAAGATGAAGGTATCATCACTGAACCCTATGTTTAGTTTTCATTCTACCCCTTTTTTACACTCTACCCTGTTCGGCTGGCTTAATACGGCTTATTTCCTCACATAATACTATTGAATCAGCCGAAATCTGCTGGCTTATCCACCAGTCAAACCTTTGCACACTGTAGGATAAAGTCAACAATTATGCTTATTTGCTTTGCTATTAGGATTGGATGCGCTTCAGTGTTGCGTTCTGGCACACGTTCCGTGGCACTGGTGGCGATCCTTTCGGTGCCCCTACAAAGGCTTGGCCTTGGGAGGACGGCACCAATTCATTGGCCATGGCTAAGAGAAGAAGTATGATGCTTTGTGTTGTAGTTCCAGCCTTCTGGGTTATGTTTCGGTTCATTAGTTGGAACTGACTTCTGTTTCAACCGGTATTGCAGTGAGAGCTCACTTTGAGTTCATGGAGAAGCTGGGAGTTGACAAATGGTGCTTCCATGATAGGGATATTGCCCCGGATGGGAAGACTCTTGAAGTATGTCCTTCAGTTGTGTTGTATTCTTCTGTTAACACATGAGCTCAAAGTATAATAATCAGCATGGTCTGTTGTTGTTGTCATGGAAGCTGTTTTCAATATGCAGCCTTACAATGGGTTCGGTAGTTGTGTCCTTCAAATATGTTTCATGACGGCACTAATTCATTTGGCTTGGTCTTTATGGGTACTACTGTCATCATTTTGATAATCTATTTCATTCACACCCAACTATCTAGGTTAGGAAGCTCTAACTCATTGGGAAGCAGCAAACATTTCATCTCCCATTAGATACTTTTTATGATGAATTTTTGCAACAGCTGACAACTTTGCTGCAGTAGCATGTTTGTCAGAAATTTCCTAAAACTGTTATCTCACATTGCAGGAAACAAATGCTAACTTGGATGAGATAGTTGAGCTGGCAAAGCAGCTCCAGGTTAGTGTAACTTTAAATTGCTGGAACCTAGCTCTACACCACTGTTTTGCATTACATTTATTTCATTTCATTTAATTTACATTTAGGGTGAGACCAATATAAAGCCATTGTGGGGTACTGCACAGCTCTTTATGCATCCACGCTACATGCATGGAGCTGCTACTAGGTTGGTATCTTGGATTATCGGTTCTGTGTGTTACAATTTATATAAACAAAGTTATGGACTCAGAGTATGACCTAGATTAAGAGCACTCTTCATTAATGTTGCAGCCCAGAGGTTAAAGTATATGCTTATGCGGCTGCACAAGTTAAGAAAGCTATACAGGTGGTTATCTGTGATCATCAATTCATCATGTTTGGTCTTCCTTCATTTTTCCCAATTCTTGATTTGACTTTTATCTCCTTACAGGTCACTCACTATCTGGGTGGTGAAAACTATGTTTTTTGGGGTGGAAGAGAGGGTTACCAAACTCTTCTGAATACTGATATGAAGAGAGAACTTGACCATCTGGTATGAGTTCCTTTGTGTCTCTATTTTACTTTGTGCCACAAATTATTTGCTCATTTGCTGGATTTGTACAGGCTAACTTTCTTCAAGCTGCTGTTGACTACAAGAAGAAGATCGGGTTCAAAGGCAATTCAGTCCTGTTTCCTTATGTTTACCTAAACTAATGTGGAGCTTTGGCATAGTTTATTCTCTTTACTATGCCAATTGGGTGATAGAACTAAGATTTTGTTATTTCAGGAACGCTGTTGATAGAGCCTAAACCACAGGAACCTACAAAACACCAGTAAGCTTCTTACTCAGGAATGAATTAGCAAAATATACTGCAGGATTCAGAAACATTGATCTTTGTTTCTCTGGCAGGT
This sequence comes from Bothriochloa decipiens, assembly GCA_023333625.1. Lineage (NCBI taxonomy): Eukaryota > Viridiplantae > Streptophyta > Magnoliopsida > Poales > Poaceae > Bothriochloa > Bothriochloa decipiens. The sequence continues at coordinate 2,336,682 of CM041631.1, forward strand.
ATGACTGGGATGTTGCAACTACATTTGCTTTTCTACAGAAGTATGGTCTTACAGGTAATATAAAGTTTCCATATTTTCTGGATGTGCATGCACTTTCATCATTTTTCTGTAAGTGAAGTGTGATTGCGTGAAGCGTGTGTGAGCTTAACCATCTGTTCTGAAAGTATCCCTTGTTTTCTGTATCACATTACACAGGAGAGTTCAAGATTAATGTTGAGTGCAACCATGCTACTCTATCTGGACATAGGTAAGTTTATTTTTTGCTTTCCTATCTTCAGTTGTATAATAGCTTAAACAACTGCATGTTAAACTTGCAGCTGCCATCATGAACTGGAGACTGCACGGATTAATGGGCTGCTTGGAAATATTGATGCAAACACTGGTGATCCTCAAGTTGGTACATGCCACTGTTGTAACTCCTATGTTTTTCTAATAAGTATATGACCTGATTATTATATGTGTTACACTGGAAGCATAACAAAAATGAGGCATGCATAGAGTAACTTACCTTTGCCGTTATGAACAGGTTGGGACACAGATCAGTTCATGACAGACATTGCAGAGGCTACTTTGGTTATGTCAAGTGTAGTTAAGAATGTGAGTGGCATGAATCAGCTTTATCCCTTTTTACTCAAATGCACAGTTTGCCTGTCTACTGCCTGGTTGCACTCATAACTTGCTGCATTTTTGTTTAACAGGGTGGACTTGCACCTGGTGGTTTCAACTTTGATGCCAAATTGTCAGTCCCTGTTGTCATATGTTTCTTGTTCTGTGAAAAAAAATGGAACTGACCAACATAGAATTCTTTTGTGATAACAGGCGGAGGGAAAGCACTGATGTTGAGGACATGTTTCTTGCTCATATCTCCGGAATGGACACCCTAGCCCGTGGCCTCCGTAACGTTGCCAAGCTGATTGAGGTAACTGAAAACATATTAAGACCTACTGAACTTTCCCAAGCAGGTTTTTAAATTGCAAGTTTGGTTTTGTGATGTTAGGATGGTTCCCTAGATGATCTTGTCCGCAAGAGGTACCAAAGCTTTGACAGTGAGATTGGCGCCTTGATTGAGGTATGACACTTTACAACTTTAAAATTTTCCCGCGAAGGATCAGATGGGAATTGTGTAGGTTGTAACATTGCTCTATGGCTTCAAACAGGCTGGGAAAGGAGACTTTGAGACGCTAGAAAAGAAGGTCCTAGAGTGGGGTGAGCCCACTGTTCCATCTGGCAAGCAGGTAAATGAGATGTGTCTAGGCTGTCCACTGCATACAGCATAGCGCAACAGTACAAGTATCTGTACGCTGATGATTGCTGATTAGGTATATCATGGTGTGCTTTTCTGATGCAGGAATTGGCTGAGATTCTGTTCCAGTCTGCTCTATAAATGGTGCCATGTCCATAGCTCCAGGAATAAGCACAAGCCTGCGCGCTCTGAATGTGCAGTCATCCCCACCACGGGAATGTTCTGGTTCCACGCAATGAACTATATGTACAATACAGCGTGGAACTAAATAATTAGGTTGTAGCCTGTCCCAGAATTGTTGCCTCCTTTGTTAGGAGCAGAATCAAACTGAACTTGGTTAAAGCTTATCCCACATTCCGTCTTTGATGTGGCGATGGTGTCTGGTAGTAGTCACGACTTCCTTATGTGATGAACTGGTGATCGTGTTTGGTAGTATCATGGCCTCCTTGATGTTTCAGTGTGGCAACGATGTTACTGCTCAGTAGCAGAACACGGAAATCAAAGGTCCTGGCTCCCCACCGATCAAGTGCAATTCGTCTACGTAGAAAGAAAAGAGGAACCTTTTTTTATGTGGGCGTGTGTGAGCTACTTAGGTTAAGTTTAACTACCACTTGGGTAGTTCAGTGGAGAAACATGAAAGTCCAATCGTATATTACAATAAATACAAGTGGTGTCGTTAAGTACGTTTTAAAATCACAGTAATCACTTGTAGTGTTGCGTTGACCATTTGTCCCCATCGAACATCCACTTAAACTGAACAGTGCGCGACACGGTGACATCTTATACATTATCTGTACTCTATTCTATCCTCACTGTACTCTATTCTATCCTCACCCATTACATGTTCTACAATGTTACATACAACAGCTATACATAACACACTTGTGATGTACATGTTACAGATTTCACAATTTACACGGTATGCACAGATATGACGCAACCTCGAAAAAGTTTTCCTCAAAAGAGTTCAGCACAGCAGAAAGGGTAATACCCAGCTTCTCCTGCCGACTCTGAGACCACTCCCAGCTCCTTCTGAACTTTCCTCCGTTCATAGAAGACTGGGCATGCAAGGGAAATACACTTGACCCCACTTTCAACAATCCAATCTGCACCACCACAATGGCCACATATCTGATAAAGTTCAAAGCTTAGTCAGCTCATCTTAACAACTAAGATCAAGACTATCTATGTTTTTTTTTTACAACAGATCAAGACTATCTATGTTGATGCAGTAGCAAATACATGAAATACTGTAGCACTTGCTCAACACATGTCAAGTATGGTGAAGCAAATACTAGAAGTCAGGTTTACAGATATTTCAACACTAATTCTTGTTGCACATATCAGTTAGCAATCCATTTAGAGACTAGCATTTGCTGCTGTAATTGAATGTTAATGAAACCCCTTCAATATCTTATTAGATGACACTATTTTGCTTAGCATGTACATTCAAGCAAGACTTTGTAAACACAAATCAACAGAACTTAACATGAGTGTAAAATACACAAATAAGTTTAACATGATCCATGCAAAACGAACTTACAGCAGCAAGATGTTGGATTTCTCGCTCCAACTTTGAAGTTCTTCCAGCAACTACTGTGGCAACAACAGCTTTGTTTTTCAAGCAATTGTTGCAGAAGGTCTCTGATCCTTGAATTATATCACCACAAATTGAACAGTGGCTTGACATGTAGTACGTATCTATTCTGCCTCCTTTGCCTGAGGCTTTATTATTCAATCCTAATCGGATGAAACAGCCATCACGAGAGTATGAACCATGACCAGCAGCAGACTGGCGTTTCGCAAGAGTTGGTCGTATGGGGCGGGGCATCTCACTAAACCACTTATTCAGGTCAGCACCAAGAAGTCCAAAAACACGCTGTAATGCAGGGATAATCTGCTTCGTTATGTAATATTGTTCATTTAATCTATAAGGGGAGCCAACTTCTAGCAGGCCATAAGGATCAATAACCATGTCGGCAAGACGAGCCCCTGGTTCCCCATGGATTACAACATATGGTACTCTCTCTGCATACCGAGGCTCTGCTCTTGGGTCAGACAACATAGCTTTTGTTGCAACAATTGCTGCAGGGGGCAGAGTGGAAGCCCTTGCACTGTAAGTACCTAGACGGACCTCCTTCGCAAAAATGAAATCTCGAATAGAGACTTTTCCTGATAATATGCGTGTCCACTGACGCTCTAAATATGTCCTGACCTGCAACGGTAGAAGAATGTCAAAGCTATACACTCGACAAAAAACAATAGTTATAATAAAAACAAGGAAAATGGTCCTTCAAAGAGGAGACTAAGTAATATCCCTTACTTTGGTCAAATCCTGTTCTTCAAACATTGTTCTGATAGACCGTTCCAATGTCTTTGCAACTGCTGGGCACGTATCTCTCCGAACTGTTTCTATCCCTTTCGCATCAAAGATTGGCTCATTCTGTTCAGGACTCTCGTAGCTATAGCCAACATACCTCTTCTTTGTAAGAAGAAAGCATGGCTGATACACTTTCTCAAACTTCAATGTGACTGGATCAGGATTCAATGCAGTTATTGATGAGGCAATCTCCTTTCCTATTCTGAATGCTTCTTCCCTAGAACGCCCTTTTAGGAGAACAAACATACTGTAACAGAAACAGATCTATAAGTACAGTATATGACTACATTATAATCCAAAGAGAAAACAAAAAACACAATAATACCTGTCAGTGTCACCATACACGACCCTAGCTTTCCACAAAGGATGCTGGTTGACAAATGATATTGCTGTTTCAAGTGTTCTACGGCCACATTGAACAATGCTGTCTGCAAGCTCTGCACAAGGCATCCGACCACTGAATCCAGCAGCCGTGTAGCCATATGTTACATTAGCTATCAGCTTCAAAGCAAGCTGCCGTGCATTGAATATCTGCAAACAAATTAATTATTTATAACATATCCACCACTTGGTAACAGTTTTTTAAAAAACTGAAAAACAAATGTTGCAAAAGGGAAAGCAAGAGGACTGCCTAAGCACAGCACTGCCGAAATGACTATGGTACCATAATACAATCACATCATCCACAAGAGATTCAGGCATTTCACATGATGCTCAAAACTTGGTTTAGAAGTGAATACCCTGTGAAGAACTTGCTGTGATGAATTCAACTTTTTCATTGCTTGTTTCACCATAATTCTTGTTGACAATATCTCCTCTAGAAGGCGAGGAAGTACACCTTTTCTTACCTGCAGAATACCATCGAGATTGTTCTGGAAAGCTCAGTACTTACTAGGGGAACATAATGTGCAGCAATATAGTTACCAGGAATCACTAAACATGTAATGGTAAACAATATTCTCAAGAATATAGCAAGTACTTCATCTGGATGGAAATCAAGGGCAATCACACAACTCAATCTACCAACCACAGAGGTAATTAGTAATTAGGTAAAATGTAACATGTGAACAACTTTATATGGGAGGTATATAGCTCAGTCAGTTGGTATATCACAATTCTTCCACTATAAATGTGAAGAACATCAGATATTGCTCACAAAATTTAGAAAATCACCTCAGGTTGAACATACAGGACCCCATTTGGAGTAAGAAGCAGCTGGTTTTTCAGATCTACAAGTGTATGTGGATCTGCTGAATATGAGCTGACACCAAGTACATTTGACTTTGATGGGAAAACTTTACCCAAGCATGTAGAATAACATAGGTTATATGCTATTATCATCGAAGGATAGAGGGACTGAAAATCCAATACAACAACTGGATCAGGGTAGAAGGCCGACTCTGGTTCCATTACAAGCGGCAAGCACTCCATGGCTGGCTGAGAAGCAACCTGCAAAGTAGCACTGAACCACATCAAGATGCCGGTAACTCTGGTAATTAGCAGTTTAGCAGAAAAAAAATCCTATTTCGAGTTTTATGTGGTGTGGTGAGTGACCAGCCTGTAGATCTAAAGAAATCAATTATACCATTTCTAGCTAACATAATGCAATATCAGCAGAATTTGTTAAAATGAACAAGATTTTGTCATAAACTCATAATAATATTGGAGGTTCAGAACTGGGTAATCAGCAACTACAGTATATCTAAAGCAAAAATACTGAAAATCCAAAATTAATAGGTGGCAAGAAAATGCACCTGTTGGTTTCCAGGGGAAATTGCAAGGTAGTTCTGTGTATGAGCTAATCTCAGGAGCATAGATTCAACACGATACTGAGACCCTCGAGAAAGAACAGAAAAGAAATCAATACCAAATACACGAGCAAGTTCAGATGTTCGATTCACCTGCATGCCAGGTCAACATTAGGACAATCTAAAAGTTGAGGTATTCAGAAAAAAATATATCAAGCAAGAATACCATGGGGAAATTCAATTTACCAAGTCCAGTTGATTCATTATTTCAAGGTTGATTCTAGCTCTATTGCTAATATATTCTATGCATCGGTGTCTTCCTCGTCCAGGACCTGTTGCAAACCATCGGTTCAATATCCTGCTTGGTATCAGTGGTATCTTTCGCCTCAGTACTTCATTAGCTACAGCTTCAAGGGAGTAATCATTAAGCTTAACTTCTGCACGCATGAGACGCCATAAATTAAGCACAATTCTTCCACCAACATGTATACCACTCGCATGAGTATGGCTCCAATCATTCTCACTGACATCATCAATAATATCATCAGCAGAAGATGCTTCAGAAAGCACCTGACTAGAGTTATCAACTGGAATCTTAGGTGGATGATTCAACTCATGCGGTGGTGTTCTTGAAATTCTTTTCAGTAAGCCTATACCCAGATAAGCAGCTCTTTCAGCAAGAAATCCTAAAGATCCTAACTGAATCTCCCATCCGACTAGGATATCTGGATCAATTGAACATAATGCACTGATAAGATTATTCAAAAGGTCTTTTTCTTCGGGGAAGACATCTACATTACAGCAGGCAATACCATCAAGATTTCTGCATATACCAGAAAGAATTTTGAGACATTTGGGTCTACCAGCATGTATTAAGAAAAGAAAATATCACAAGCCAACACAAGGAAGTGCACATTGTTTCTGACAGAATCAAGAAATTCACAATAGATCATTTAGTAACTTGACTATATAAGGCAACATACATCAGTTACCATTGTCACCATCCTAGTCAGCCAATATGTTCTGTCAATCTCACTTGCCAATATTCTAAGGGAGTCAATCGTTTGGCAAGGTTGGCTGGTAACTGCCTAGAAGCCTCCAGCTCCTGGCTCTTGGCCAGATTCTGAAAACTGGGTTTTGATACCCCAGTGACAACTGACATGTTAAATTTAGAAAGAACAAAGAAGAAAGAAAATTGAAGATAGAAAGTAGCTGCCGTCTGAGATAAACTTTGAAGGCGGGAAAGGAGCAATAGCTCACTTGGCTAGGTGAGTAAATGTGGCAATACACCTAGCCACCCAGGTTCGAATCCCATCGGGAGCGAATTTGGGTGCCCATTTTCTACTTAATGAAAAACCACCTAGTTCCTCCTAGGTTGGTCTAATTTTTTTTTTATAAACTTTGAAGGCTCTGTGGATTTCTATCTAAAATCTAAGGACACTTTAGTCTGACAACCCCAAAATAAAAAGATCAAATCCCAAGTGGCTTCAGACCTCCTATGTGATTTGACATTGTTGTTACGTATAAACACATGAACGTCAACAGTATTGTCAGCATCATCTTCGATGGCCAAAGATACAGCATTAATGGCATCAAACCGTGGATCAGGACGCAGCTCTCCTCTGCTTTCTGTTAAAACCTGTTTACAGTGAAAAGAAGCTCGATATCAAGAAGTGCATTCTACTTTTTTTGATATCCCAAGCATTTAAAATATTTCTATTTAACAATTTGTCTATTTGTCATTAGCAAATCAAACTTTCGTGACTAATAAGTTTGTCCTTTAGTCATTAGCAAGTCAAACTTTCAAGAGTGACAAGAAATAGAATTCTTGTTGGTTGGTCTGCAGTGAATAAACTATCCCACTGGATCCATCAATGAATGAAGAAAAGGCAGCATATTTATTGGGAACAGAAGAGAAAAAAAAAGAAGTATAACCTCCATGCTAAGTATAGTCAGTTGTTGTCCACCACCAATACTAGCAGGGTCACGAAATCCGATTTGACTGAGAGGAGTGAGCTTATCCTTCTCCTTTCCAGCTGATATCTGGGAAAAATCATGACATTCATCCAAATGTTTACTTTCTTTGTTATATAGAGCCGATTCCATCACATCTCCGTGCACAACAATTTTTTTTGCAGAATTATCCTTAGTAAATCTGGTAGGAGAATTCTGTGATAAAGTAGATAAGTGTGCCTCTTTCTTATCAGCTGGGACTGCCTCATCATAGTTGGTATAACCTGAAACATATACAGAAACAAATGAAAATTAATTTGTACAAGAAACTTTTTGTACCATAGTATGACAGCAAAATTATGAAGGAAAGCTTCAATACCCGAGAAACTACTGGAACTAGATTGTTGGGTTAGCCAATGGGCCACAGCTCCTGCAGATGGTGGTGAAAGTGCATGTGTCAGCAAATATAGAGCTGATCCATCATTCTGGAAATGAGTTGGGACACCCAATACACCCCCTGTAAAGTCACTGTTTTCCATATGTTGAAATGATTCATTCTGTTTATTCTCCTCCATATTCTGATTGAAAAATGGAAGGAGATTAGCTACTCCCAATTTTTCAGCTGAAAAAGAGAGAACAAATGTATATAAATTTGTGGTGTGCCTTAGACATTATAGTAAGAGGGATGCTAACATTCCAAGAGAGATTATGCTGTGGTAGAACAAGGCTAATGTAGTATCATTCATCGAGATAACATAAACATTTGAAAGCTACTTACATGCACGTTGCTCACAACCTGAAGGGCTCTCCAAACCAGAACATGCATCATTCTTCAATGGAGGCTTCTGAACAAATGCCATCCGTGTCAGTGCTAAGTTTGGGATATCACTTGTGAAATTGTGATATTCCAATTCCCCAGAATTCACAATTTCACTCTCTTTATCTATGGTGCATGTTGCAGCTCCAGAACAACCAAACTCCAACTGCTCACGACGAAAAGATCTCCTCCGCCTCATCAAATCTCTCACAGAATGACAACCTGAATCATGTACACCTAAAAAACTAGAAGATTCTGTGTCAGTGCTGCCTATGGTATCATGACAGTCCTTATCAATTGTACTCTTGTTAGATGCACTTAAGTCCTTCTGTGATGGCATTGCACTGCATGAATCATCAGCATCTCCATGTTGCCGCTTTTTTCTGGAAAGAGGCAAAGAACCCCAGAGATGTTCACTTCCTGCACGCTTACTGGCTGATTTTGAAGGATTCTTAGCAGATGAGTAACTTGGAGATGCTACTGCTTTCCTAGTGACCTTACTTCTATCATATTCCTGGGAGACTTTTGGGTTCTCATCAGATGACCCATCAACCTGAGGAATAATATTGCCCAACGAAACAGCAGAATTGGATTTCACAGAATCGAGGTAAGATGTATGTATGGTTGGTTCTTCTGCTGGCCTGACGGGGTCAACTGAATCAAGAATATCCTGGCACTCCTGCTGAGAAGCACTATCAAAATCCAAGTAAGCAGACTCCAAAGCAACTTCAATGGACTTCTTGGCAAAAAAAGGGCTGAGGATGACTTCATTAATTAATTCATCGTCAGTTGTTGGTTCCTCTGCGGCTTGTGAAGAGGCTAACCAGCTTAAAAGTCCAAGGGCTTCAGCATCCACATGCTACAAAAGAGCAATTCCAAGGAGGCAAGGAGTTCAATTGATACATAACAAAAGTAAATGCTTCTGAAAGAGATGTGATTCAATAAAGTGAAAATTTCAGGCCAACTACAATAATAGGATCATGTAGCATCCAAACTTTTTGTTTTTTCGAGTTTCAAAAGTAGTTTCTTTTTCTCCTCCCTTCTTGTGCATCCCTTCTGGGGCTGCCCAGAGCAGGAGCAACAAGAACCAGGAACAGCGACCAAAACATGTAAATCTCAATCTCCAACTTATAAACAATTTATGCGACCTTCATAAGCTTGTAGGAAAATTTGGTTTGACCCTGTATATACTATTTCTTTTGACTTTGTTTACAAAATAGATAACAACTCAACAACTGCCTGTGATCTGAAGCAAACCAGGACAATGTAACTGATATCTGAGGAGCAGGAACTACCTTTTCACGTTCATCAGATAACTGAGATAATGTTCTTTGGGGTACAGATGAGGACATGGGATATTCGCTGTTTCTCTCTGGAGATATGATCTGCATGTTTTGTTCTAATGACCCTGAGCAAAGACTTGCATTGGGTTTGTCATTTTGTACATCAGCAGAATTACCAACATCAATATTACCACAGTAGTCATCCTGTGAGAATGTAACAGTCCCAATAATATCAGTCAATGATTTCAAGCACCTTTCTAGCCTTTCAGACTCTTCTATGGTAGAAACTTTGTGATATGGCCCTTCTTGTGAAAACAACACAGAAAGGGCACTCTCATACTTAATACCATGAAGAAAATCTTTAAGAACTTCTTCCCTTAAAGGTCTACCCAGATCAGCATATTTTGTTTCCTCCAACAGTCTTAAGCGTCCCAGTTCCTGAACATAATAACACAGAGGTTAACAGTTATTAACATTTCATAGCACATGTACACAAACAAAGTAGAAAACATACCTCCCAAATTGATACAAGTGACTGAACCATTTTTGTATCTTCCGTTGTTTGAGAAAGAGAAGTGTACATCTTATATTTCTCATTTAGGATACCTGAAGGTGAAACTGAAATTTATCATGCATCTTAAGGAATAAGGATATTACCAAACGATAGTGCTAGAATGTGATAGCCAGACCTTCTACTCTTGAATCAGCTTCAAGCATTGAAGAACTCTGCCGAATATCGAAGCTCAAATTGGTTCCTCCCAAGTGATGCGAAGGGGTAGAACTGCCCAAGATAGAAGAATGTGACACTGTTGAAGATATCCAAACTGTTGGACTTTTTATTTCAGAATTATCTGACTGTGCCTAAACCATTGTCACACCAGAAGAAAAAATAAAGTTTTTAGTATGGACAAATAATAAAGTCTGAACTCAAAAATTACAACATAAACAAATAATCTCTGTCCAGAAAAGAATGCAGTTCTAGCATAGTGCCAAGTCAAATCATCTATAGACTTTGACCAACCTTTTACAAACAAAGGATCAATATTTATTATATGAAATAAGTATCATTAGATTTGTCATGGAATACTTTTCATAATATATATTACTCTCTGATAAACTTGACCAAAGTTTGGATAGTTTGACTAAGGACAGATCTAGAACTGCATTCTTTTCAAGATGGAGGTACAGTATATCTGAGCTCTAATGCAGTAAAACAATCCACCTTCCTGCGAATAGATGACTTAGGATGAAAATCATCTGGCAATGGAGGACGAAACTTGAAGTCTTTCACATGTATATGCCCCATTCCATACAAGTTGTAGTCAACCTAAAACATAATTACCTTTTAAAACTTAAAACATAATTTTAACACAAATAACCATTAAATAAACAAACTTGTAGCACCATGTCACGCACTATGACAAGAGAGCAATGTGCTTACCAAGAAGTGAAGAAGATATGGAATGTGAGATTCATAAGGCTGAAATGCTCTATTAGAAACAGCCCCACTCTGAAATCAAATAGCTTTAAATCAGACCATGAAAGAGTATTTCAAAACTTCTCCATGATAAAATTTCGTTTTCCATTGAAGGGCACAGAAAAACACTAGCATGCTAAACTAATAATCTGCTAATAGTTTCTAACAAGAGGAAAATATTGCCATCCATGCTAGCATAAACCACAGTAGCCAAGTATGAGATTGTTGGAGGACAGAATTGACAGATTCAGTTTCGCAAAAAAAAATGACGGATTGAAACCATGAAAGGTTAAACAAACTCATGGATTCACACCACACAAAATGTAGGTACAAACTAGTAAGGGCATGCTTTCAGATGAAATAGTGAAGGTCAGTGACACACGATTGTTCATGACAAAGATACAAGTTCCACCAGCCAGTACTGACCTCGAAGTGGACAAGTGGCATAACTGCTAGTGCATAATTAATGGGAAAAGATCCGATGAGGTGGAAAGAACAATAATATGTAAAGATCGTTCACAGATGCCCCTTAAATAGAAAGAGAAAATACTTTCTATCTAAAAAAGAAATAAGAAAAATGAATGTCCATTCACTTTGGACTTATTTAGCTCTCCAAAGACAAATCAATTTTCCAACATTACAACTTACCAGCACAAGAGAAGCAGCTCGAGAAACTTCATGAGGGCAATATCTAGAGACTAAATCAAGGAAGTCAATTGCATAATGAAGTTTTATATTCGAAACACCACTCTATAAGGCTACAGCTGTGATAACGCCAAAATTACATCAGCAATAAAGGATTTATGTGACACCATTTTGGTCTGGACAAGCAAGGCAACTATTACAATTCAAGAGGTGGACCAGATGAACAAAGCATTAACTCTAATTCGGCATTTTCTTTGTTGATTCGTTTGGTAATTAAATGGTGGAGCAAGCTAATATTCAAAATTTCTAAATCCCCTTGATATGGGATAGAAGATGTGACAAGTAATGTTGACTAGTATACACAATTGTAGAAGCAATGTTGGGTTTATGAAAATTAGTAAACAGTGGATACAGATAGATCTTCATAAAAAGCTCCTCAGACGAATGGTAGCCGTACAACTTCTTTGCTCTAACAAGGGTACATCCATGCACATGCTTCCGTTTTGATGGACCGCGAGCCTGCAATAAAACAATGATGGACACAAAAATAGAAAGCACACAACATATAAACAAGTGGACTCTAGAATCCCAGCAAAGCTTCTGCAATACAACAATTATCCACACAAAAAGAGAAATTACACAACATATAAAATAACTGGACTCTATAATACCTGCAAAGCTTTCTCAAGGTCACTCAAGAGACCAGCTATATATGAATCGCCTAAAGAATAGATGAAAGGGATGTATTAATTCAACTAGTCAAGAATGGCATTCTTTGACAAGGTCCAGTGCATGAAAACTAACATGTATGCTGTTGATAGGACAAATGTGTGGCTCCTTGATTGCTAGACATGGTTGCGTTTTCCCAGTAAACAATTAGCATATGTGTTATAGGCTCACAGCAGCCAGGTCATTTAATAGTACTATCTAGTCTACCTATGAAACAACTAAATATGTGATAAGATGTTAAAATAAGTTATTGCAAATCATGAGTATTTAAAAAATATGAAAAAAAATACAGCCTAAAATTTCATAACTAGGCCATACGAAATTCAGAGTAAGAATCTACATGCAAATGAATACAATTCCAAGTTTCATCAGGTAGAACAAAACAAGAAATAATATAACAAGTGGCATGAAAACTTTAAAAGCATAAGTGGTCCCCAATCTGAACAAGGGGTGGGTGCATATGTAACAAGCTACAAATCACCTTTTTCTAGATTATCGAGCAGCTCCTCCGGACAAGGTATATAAAAATAAGGCAGCACCTGAAAACCAGAGAGAGAATAGATGTTTACAAGCTAGTTGAAACAATCAGGGACTGATGAAATAGCTTACGATGAAATCATAGGGAAACTGTAAGTGGACAGCTCAAGTATATATACTTCACACATTAGGGATTCCAAATACTAGATGTGAGAACAGATCATCGTCTGACAGTCAGGAAAATCTGATTGAAAATAGTAACGTACAGTAATCATCAAATACAAAGAAACCACTGCATGCCTCCATGGACATGAACCTGGGGGAACAAAACTGAAGTTATGCCTGAATTTCAGCCCCGGCCGGGAAGTTCAGTGAAAAAGTTAGCAGGGAATGCATGGGCATTGAGCTGGAATTCTTAAGTTTAGTACAGGTAACGAACAATCCACCAACCTAAATCGAAAAATGGAATGACCACGAGCTACTGATGGACCCAAGAAACAGCATCCTAGTTCCTAGACAGTCCAGTTTGGTGCGGTCGGTACACAGAGCAAGTTCCCTCCAAATTTTCAAATTCAAATCCAGACAGGGGAATCACACGCCCGAGCCGTGCTACACATGCTCCGCGATGCAACACGAGCACCGAAAGGCTCGGGGGGCCAAAGAAAAAAAAAACGTGCAGAGACAGACACAGGACATTGGAAGAGAACGCAGTTACGCACCCGGTGGATGTGGAGGCAAGTCTTCTGCCCCGCGGGGGTGGAGCCGTAGATCCTGACCACCGGCACCTCCTCCACTTCCTCTCCTGCGGGGTAGGCACGCAGCGAGTAAAATTCCGCGCGAGACAGGTCGCCGACGGAGGAGGAGGAGGAGGATTGAGGAAGGGTGGGGGCGATGAGGTAAGTGGAGCGCACCGTGGAAGGGGCTGCGGGAGAAGCTGAAGCCCGGGAGGGGCGGCGCCATGTAGTAGTCGAGCGAGACGATGCGGACGCTGAGGACCGGGGAGGGCGTCCCCGGCGTGCAGGGCTCCGGCGACTGCGAGCACGACATGGCCGCCGGGCGCGCGTGCTTGGTGCGGGGAGCGGTGCGGTCAGTGGGCTGACTCCAAGCCTCGAAAGGCGAGGCTCCTTCCGCAGTTCCGCCGCACACTACCGGTCGGTGGTGGACCGGACTGGGCCGACGCGGATTTCTCTGTGTGTTGGGCTGGTCTGGGCTGGCGGGTTAACTAGGCCGCTCCAGCGCCCGTGTGGTCCGCCCTCACTCTTGGACTAGTAGGGCCCGTGTGGTCCGCCCTCACTTTTGGCCCATTTGTTTCCATCATCGAACCGAATGAATTTCATCACTGTACTTAACGGCAACGAAAGTACATTCTGCTAAAAAAAAAGGAACGAAATTACAATTTCTTCTCAAATCAAAAGAAAAAAACAGAAACTAATTAAATAAGTTTTACCACCCGATTTCTGTTTACCATAGCTAGTAGTACTATATGCTGTCCAAACAAGAAAAAGGTCGCCTCTCGAGCGATTCAAATCAAATCAATACTGAAGTCTCAGATCAGATCCATGGCAACTATACTGGCCACGTTTACACCACCCACATGTCCGATGTGGCGATGTCCCCCCATGCCCATGGAGTTGTTGCCGTCGACCTCAACGCGTCACCGGCCGGCTCATCGGTGCACTGTTTCTTCAAGTAACTAACCTGCTCCTCGAAGAGAGAGAGAGAGAGAGAGGGGTAATTAACCTGCTGACTTCTGTCTGTATGTGACGTGTTACCATGAACTCTAGTTAACTAGACGACAATGACGTGGTACCGTGATTGCACGTCGGTAGCTAGCACGAAATGGCATTAGTATTAACCGTACGTGTGTTCCGATCCCACGCGAAACCACAATAATATAATACAATGTAATAATAATATCTCTGTGCTGGGCTTTGTTATTTAACTATCGTTTTTTTTTTCTTTTGTCTCGCATTCGCATGCGAACGAACGACTTGCGTGATGATGCACTGCGCCATATATTATTTAACTTCTTCTCGAACCATCCATCATATATATCCAGACGCGCCTATGTACAAGTGGACACCAGCAGGGTTCCAAGCTAGCTAGCTCTACACAGCTGGTATACGGTAGTATAACAAAACAAATAATTATGAAAACTACGTACGTACTATAGTAGGAGTACGTAGTAATCATGGCGTCGTGATTATCAGGCCATGGTCATCCATCAGCTGATGAGCATATCCCGCGCGCGGGCCCTGCTGCAAGATCATCCTGGGAGACAGCCGGCAGGGGCAGGGCAGGGCAGGGCAGGGCAGGCACATGATCGAGATCGAGCCAGCCAAACACAAGAGGCTGGCCGACCTGCTCTACGTACTAGTGTACAGACTTATAGTCAAAGCCTCACACAAGGGACGACAGGTGGGCGGCTATCTACTGCAACTCTGGAAGCTCTCGCCTTAGCTGGTCATGTCACGTCCCGAAAGCGACCTCAAACCTCTTGTGTGCATCACACGCGTGACCATATTACTTTACAATTTCACCAATGATCTGGTTTCAAATTATAAATCGTTCATGATCTTCTAGATACATTAATTAGTTTTTACTGCAATCCTATTTAAAATAGTTTGAATTCTAGGAGAGGTCAAATTTCCATCAGCCTCCTTATTGGGGCCTGGCCTTATTGGAAAATAGGCTTCTTTAAGATGTACATCAACTTCCGATCTTTCGAAAAAAAAAGTTGTACATCAACTTCCAAAATCTTTGGTACATCTTAAAGAGGCTTCTCAACCTATGGATCCAACAATGTAATTTTTTCTTTGGTCAAAAAAAACAACGTAATTTTGTCTACTTTTTAATGCTGCCAAAAAGAACTATAAAGAAGTCCGGCGTTTGGAACAGCGTCAAGGCATCAACTTATTCCTAATGAAAATTTGCACGAGAAGCAAATATAAACATGCCTATGTTTTAGTACATGATGTATTTCTAAGCACGTGACATACAAATTAACAAAAAAAATGAAGCAAAAAAAGGGTGAATCGATATAGTGGCCACTTGTGTATACTATTATATAATTTCCAATAATATTGATTCTCTATCAGCGGAGAAATACATACGTAGCAGCTGTATATATATTCGCATAGCCCATCGATATACAGATCACTCTACCGAACTTAATCAGACAACCATGCATATACGAACACGTTAGTTTGACCTTTTGCATGTGTCCTAAATCATACATCCTATCAGTTATGAATAGAAAAGAAAGAGTGCAACGTGACATGGGCATTTCTGTCCGGCGCGGCGCCCACAAACGGATCGAAAACCAACTCTACAGCCGTATCACATAAATGATCCAGAGGAAACGGTGTTTAAACATATTTTCTCGTTGTTTGAACACTATTTTCTCTGGATCATTTATGTGATACAACTCTCGCTTACTTTAATTTAGGATGACATTTTGTAAAAGAAAAGGAAACTTACGATGATGAACTGTTCTGATTCTTTTGGTCATTTCTGGTGGCTGATTCTTGCTGATGCTGATTTATTGTGAGAGAAAAATATTGTTTAATCGCTGGTTGTAAGCGTTGATAAAAACAAAGATATTTATTATCAGAGCAATCATCTCTTTTGTGCTCCTCTTGTAAGCACCCTTTACCTAGCCTAAATGGCTATGGTACATTTATGTGCGACATGTACACTTTGCAAAAACACAAAAAACATACTAGTTATCTCCTTTTTAGAATAAAATGATAATTAGGGATTAACCAAACATATCCTCAAGTATTTGCTCAATAAACATATACTCTCTCTGTTTCAAATTATAAGTCGCTTTAAATTTTTTTTACATTCATTTTGCTATATATCTAAACATATTATTGTATCTAGGTATATACCAAAATATACGTATTAAAAAAGTCAAAACGACTTATGATTTGGACCATAGTACTACTGAGCAGTACAATTTATCAATAATAAAGGTGCAAAATAGAAAAATGGGCTTCTGTTATTAGGGCCTTGTTTAGATTGTGGGCAAAAATAAACTCAATAAATAGTACCACTTTCGTCTTATTTGACAAATATTATCCGATCGTGGACCAACTAGGCTCAAAAGATTCATCTCGTGATTTTAAACTAAACTGTCTAATTAGTTATTTTTTACCTATATTTAATGCTCCATACAAGCAGCTAAATATTGATGTGACGAAAAAAGAGTGAAAAAATTATAACTTTTAGATGAATCTAAACGTGGCCTAGGAATGAAAAAGGGCAGATGCAGATATATCTTTAAGTTGTTTCTCGAGCCCAACCCCTTTGATTGACAACGCAACCACCTCAACTCAACTGGGGGTACAAAATACCTAAATTCCTTCCTCGAGGAACATTTCAACCGCACTATAAAACACCCAAATTTGCCAACCAATAGTTTGGACCTGCCCTGCCAGCCCAAAAGTCCCGCTTTTGTTTATTGGGGACGCTTCCCCAGTAGTCTTGACTTCCCCTCCTTCCTCTCTCTCTCTCTCTCTCTCTTCCCGGCGGGGCGGCCGGGAATCTCCCCAAATTCAGCTGCTTTCACGGGAGAGATCGGCCGGTGGAGGGGAAAGGACGAGTCTTCAGCTGGATTTCCTGGCGGATTGGTTGGCATTCGCAGGAACTGTGTGTCTGTGTTCAGGAACTGGGAGATGAGCTGCTTACCGTGCTCCGGTTCGTCGGGGAAGGAGGCCAAGAGCTTGGCGGCGCTCTCGCCGACGCCCCGGCCTGCGGCGAAGGCGGCACCAGGTAAAACTCGTGTATTGTGCTGTGCGCTTGCCCGATTTTTGCTGAAACTGCAAGAGCTCTGGTAGTTTTATTTTGTGATCCTGCTTCTTGCTCTGTTCGGCCACCTACAGATGTTTGCTACTCGCGGTGACTGATTCGCTGCTCTAGGCATGTAGTTGTGTTGTGTGCCACAAAAGCTGGATTCTTTTTCATGGGAGAGATAGAGGCTGGATTTTTGCCTTTTGTTTGCAGCAGAGTGTAGCTGCTTATAATAGTAATAAACTCAGTAATAAATACGCAGCTGGAGCTGTTGATCAATGAAGTAAACAAGGAATTGGTGTAATAGTTGCTTCTCGCGGTTTTGATTTATCGATCTTAGCAGTGAGGATTCACTGCATTAGCTGTGTATTGTTTATTTTATTTTATTTTATTTTATGGACAGATTTTGCTAGCAGAATATTAGTCCGATTGCTAATTGATCGTTATAAGTAATTCATGGCTTTACATATGCGAATGTTACTATGTTACTCCCCTTGTTTGCTCAGATAGTGGTGAAGGGGACATAAAAAGCACAGCTTCTTATAAATTTGTCCTTTGACTTTTTCTCAAGAGGTGGAGTGCAAGGGATGGAAATTTCCGTGGTGAAGCCTGCGGTTACAATAGTTTCGTTTATGGAGTTCTATCTTGAGCAAACCAAACACCAATGGTTCCATGTGTTCTGTACACGTGTTGTCTGCCTGAATATGGCAGTGTCAATTTTCTTGCTTTGAGCTTGCTTCAAGCCGGGTTCACTCTTTGTGTGGCTGGTGGAGCGAGTGATGAGTTCCACACACGTATCAAAGTTTTAGTTCTTAGTTGCTGTCCTTGCAAGTCTTATCCTTGATTTCACGGCAAGCTATTGTTCATCTGTTTGTTGTGTGGCTGCTGCATTTTGTTACCCATCTGCAGACCGAGATATCTCTTACATTAAGTAACTGTCAGAAAAATTGATGGAAGTTTTTAATGTCAAGAACACTTGATGGTCCACTTGGGTTAATTTTTCTCAGTCGCATTGAAATGCAGAAGTAATAAAGATGCTGGTCAAATTCCTAGAAGTGATTATATTGTTAGATTTCAAATTTTTATCATACACATAGCTACTCATATTACAAATCAAGGCATAAGACAACAAACTTATGTTGATGTGAGCTGCCTGACATTTCTGTTGGAAAGAATCCTAGAGTTTGTTTCCATGTACAATTATCTCTAACCATACATATCTTATTTACAACAATTTATTGTCTGGTTGAAGTATTTAGCAATTTAAAGCTAGGTAGGATAATTGGAATATGTTAGGACTGTTATTAATACCACACTGAATGTGTGGGTGCAACCATGTAGTAGTACCATGCCTTCCCCACCAACTTCACTATACAGTGTGTTAATACCACACAGAATGCGTGGATGCAACAGTGTAGTAACCAATAACGGATTGAATGTTGTATAGGTCTAGGAATCTCGCTAGTAGCTTCCTGATCCACTTCTTTGACCATATTCTTCTGTATGTCTGATCTGTGTGATTTATCTGTATTGATGATGAAAGCATAATATAAGCACATTAGTGAGGGTTCATATGCTAACTTTTATCTTTCCAATGGATCAGTTCGATCAAATTCACGTGCTTCGGGCTCCAGGAAGGAAGATTCTGTACCTGTTCCCAGAGGAGGAAATACTGCACATGGCCCAGCACAGATTTTCACTTTCCGGGAGTTGGCTATCGCTACCAAGAATTTCAGGAAAGATTGCCTATTGGGAGAAGGGGGCTTTGGTCGTGTATATAAAGGACGCATGGAAAATGGACAGGTTTGCTAGCATTTGCTAATTGTGTTTTAATTTCTGTACACTGCAAATTTGGATATAAATCTCACTACTAAGAAGATTGAGAAGTCCCCTGACTGTTCTAATCGGTTGACTGCCTGACACCTTCGGTTTTCATCCTCATTCTTGCCCAGGTCATTGCTGTGAAGCAACTTGATAGAAACGGTTTTCAAGGAAATCGTGAATTTCTTGTGGAGGTTCTCATGCTAAGTCTCTTGCACCATCCTAATCTGGTCAGATTAATTGGCTATTGCGCAGATGGTGACCAGCGCCTCCTAGTTTACGAATATATGGTGTTGGGATCACTAGAAAATCATCTGTTTGGTAAGTTGCACACTTGCACAATATTATAGCAATTGCTAATAGATCATGAATTGAAGATTTCCCTAGGATCCAAAATGCTTTACTTCTCTTGGCTTCAGTTTAATTTTTTTAATTTTTTTAAAAAAAATTAAAGAATTGATTTATAACTTGCTACATTCTAACGTGAAAGATCCTAGCCACTGTATTCTCTACCATCAATGTTTTGTTACTGCTGACACCATCCATAGCAATATATAGACACTGCCATCCATATTTCTTCTTTTGTAACTCACATGACATCACTTTCTTGGTAGGTCCACCAGATAAGGAACCTCTTGACTGGAATACAAGGATGAAGATTGCTGCCGGTGCAGCAAAGGGTCTGGAGTATCTCCATGATAAGGCAAATCCACCAGTCATATACAGAGATTTCAAATCATCAAACATTCTTCTGGGTGAAGACTACTACCCTAAGCTGTCTGATTTTGGGCTTGCAAAACTTGGTCCAGTTGGTGACAAAACTCATGTATCAACACGAGTTATGGGAACATATGGATATTGCGCTCCTGAATACGCCATGACAGGACAGTTGACATTGAAGTCTGATGTTTACAGCTTTGGTGTTGTGTTCCTTGAACTTATTACAGGCCGCAAAGCAATCGATCACACCCAGCCTTCAGGAGAGCAAAATCTTGTCGCATGGGTAGGTTTAACTTCACGAAGTTATTTCATTCATTTGGTTTAGGGAGGGGAATGATCTGTTATTTCTTCACATGTGCCAAGTGTCTGATCTTCACAAAATTTGCAGGCTCGTCCACTTTTCAGAGACCGAAGGAAGTTCTGCCAACTTGCTGATCCATCGCTGCAAGGTCGGTACCCCAAAAGGGGTTTGTACCAGGCTTTAGCTGTTGCAGCTATGTGTTTGCAGGAGCAAGCAGCATCTCGGCCACTGATAGGAGATGTTGTCACTGCACTGTCTTATCTAGCTGCGCATCCTTACGATCCAAATGTGCCTTCCACAAAGGATTCCAGGACCTGCCCATCTACCCCAAGAGCAAAAATGCACCGACGAACTACCAGTGTTCCTGATGCTCAACATGCTGCTGAGTCGCTTATGTTGAACTTCCCAGACTTGAGGAAGGAGACTGTCAGAGGAGGGAAATTTGAGAAGGATGGTACTGAAGGTTCTGGCAGCAGCAGTAGCTCTGGAAGGAATGATGGCCTGGATGTTCCGCAACTTCTGGCCGTTCCTAACGGCAAAGCTTGCAGTGAAGGTGATAACATTCAGAAGTCCACTGTTAAGGTTGGAGCCCCTGCGAACTAGAATGCAGAGTCTGGGCAAATTGTGCAGGCAGCTTTGATAGTACACATGCGATGGATGGCTTAGACCATTCTTTCCATGTTTGCTATCAATTTTGCCCTGAATCTTCATCACTTGGCGTGAGTCTTTTTTGAAAGGGACAATCATCGACAGTTGAATGATACTACTGAAACAGGCTTGGTTTTGCAGACCTAGATAGCCTCATGCTCCACGGTTGGTTTTAAGTTGCCTCCATGGAACAGTTTACATTGCCTCCAGGTTTTATATGAAGACGCAGGCTGATGAAAGGAAGAACTGTTTTGTCGCTGAGATTCAGACGTTACTCTTAGAGTGTGCATTTTGATGAGAATCGGCTACATTATGAATGTCACCCGTACCCCAGCTTTGGCTTGTGCTGACTAACGGACCCTGTAGTATGAGTCATTCAAGAATGTGGGTGAGCTTTCTTCTTGTAGGAACCATGATTTGTGTGACAATGTGCTGACAGAGTTGCATCCCCGATTGTGTGTGTAAATAGAGCTGTCCATAGACTTTTTTTTCCTTCGTCAGTGTGATGTAATGGGTTGATTTGCAGATATGGCAGGCGTAGCTCTTTAGTTTGTAGTTGTACAGAAAAGAATGCCGCTCATTTTTTGTTTGCTTGTCACTGTAACATTGACTCGTCATATACTATTGTACGAATGGAGAAGAACACGGATCCTTGTGGTAGGGTGCCGCTTCTCTTTGGTTTTAATTGGAGCGTTTTTTTTTTTAAGTATTGGAATGCATAAGGAAGAAGGGGGAAAAACCCCCCGGAGAATTTCTTCTATCTGAATGAACTGTCTTCTGACACGTCAAGCACAAATATCTGCCATCAGGCTGTGAGCAGCTACCTTCTTGTCAAGAAGTTTGATCAGGATTCTAAAAAAAAAGTTCGATCAGGTCCGTCTGTATATCTACCTGTACAGCCACATTATTCTATGTTATTGCAAATTTACATCGTAAATATAGATACGCCTCATTCGGTTGATTGATATATCGCCTTTAGCTTGGTGCTTATGTTGCTGCAACTATAGTATAGAATGTGCTCATTTTATTATGTTATTGCATTGCAATTTTACATAAACCGTGTATATATTTACAGAAGCTGTTGGCGCTAGAACCTAGCACCGACCACTGCCGACCACCTGAGAAGGTACTGACCAGTGGCACCGACCAGTGACTTGCTTGAGGCCTCCCGCTTCCAGCCTGTCCTAGGTCCACGACGCTGCCTCGTCAAAGACCACATCCCGGGACACCACCACCTTCCTGCCGACTGGGTCGTACAGCCGATAGGCCTTCGACCCCTCCTCGTAGCCGAGGAGCACAATGCGCGTGCTCCTGTCCTCCAGCTTGCCGAGGCCCGGCTTGGTGGCCTTCACGTGGCCGGTGCAGTCGAAGGTACGCAGGTACGAGACATTAGGCTTGCGCCCGTGCCACGTCTCGTACGGTGTCTTCCCCTCGAGGGTTTTGGTCGGCAACCGGTTGAGGATGTGCACGGCGGCGGTGACCGCCTCTCCCCGGAACGCTGCCAGCGTCCCCTTGGCCTTCATCATCGACTGCGCCATGCCGACGATGGTCTGATTCCTGCGTTCCACAACGCCGTTCTGCTGCGGCGTGTAGGGAGCCATGAGGTGTCGACCCACACCCTCCTCGGCACAGTACTCGGCGAACTCCAACACCGTGAACTCGCCGCCACGGTCGGTCCGGAGCACCCGGAGCTGCTTCCCCGACTCCGCCTCCGCCCATGCCTTGAAATGCTTGATGGCGTCCACCGTGTCGCTCTTGCTCGTCAAAAGCTACAGCCACATGTATCGGCCGCAGTCATCCATGAGTAGGAGGAAGTACCTCCACCCGTCGTGCGTTGCCGGCGTGATCGGCCCGCAAAGGTCCCCATGGACCAGCTCGAGTGGATCTGCCGCACGGTACCTTGCCGCCTTGTTTAACGACAGTCTCCTCTGCTTCCCTACCAGGCAGCTGTCGCACAGCTCCCCGGCATGCTCGATTCGTGGCAACCCGGTCACCATCTTCCCGAGCCGGCCTAGAGCGTCGAAGCTCAGGTGGCCGAACCGGCCATGCCACAACCACGGCTCCTACGTGCACGCTGCCATCAAGCACACATGATGCTCCACCTTCAAATCAAGAAGATAGAGACGATTCTTGGAGCACGTTACCATGGTGAGAAGATGCCGCTCCTTGTCCCTGGTCCACAGCACGCCGTCGCAGATCAACACCTGCCCCGTGCTCATCAAGCTGGCCCAGACTGACGATGCTCGCGCAGAGCTGGGGGATGAAGTACACGTCTGTCAACGCGCGCTGCTCCCCGTTCCAGCACCGGAAGACGACCGTGCCTTGCCCGCGGATATCCACCTGCAAGCCATCCCCGAACTTGACCGTGCCGGTCTTGTTTGCGTCGAGGTCAGTGAAGGCGGTGCGGCACCCAGTCATATGGTTGCTCGCGCCGGAGTCGAGGTACCAGCACTGCTCCTTCTCGTCGCCGACTGCGCCGGTGTGCCTGCGCCCGCGTCTCGTCAAGTTTGACGGCCTGCGGCGCAGTCCCCTGCTCCGCCTTCGTCTTCCCTACTTCGCCTTCCTACAGAGCGCGGTACTCACCCATCAAGAGCGCCTGCTTATCGTCGCTGTCGTCCTAAGCCAAGTGCACCTCCTCCTTCTTGTCCTTTCTCTTCGGGCACTCGCGTGCCGAGTGCCCCACCTTGCCGCACTTCCGGCAAGCGTTGGGAGCGACGGTCTTCTTCTTGCCCTTCTTCTTGTCTGCCGGAGCCTTCCCCTGCTTCCTGCCATCGTTATCACTGCGGTCACCACCGCCACGGCTGGAGCCTTCCCCGGACTGACGCTTCTCCTTCATCCGCGCCGTCCACTCCTCCTCGGTCAGCATCAGCTTGGGCTTCTCCTTCTCCGGCGTCGCAAGACCGTGACTCTCCACCACCCGTAGCCGCCCTGCCACATCCTCGAGGGATAAAGTGGAGATGTCCAGCATTGTCTCGATGGTCATAGCGAGCTGCGAGTACTTGGGAGGCACCATGCAGAGCAACTTGCTGACGAGGTCCTCGTCCTCCACCGGCTTGCCATAGGTGGCCAGCTGGCTCGCCAGCGACTGAAGACGAAGCACGAAGTCCTCCACCGACTCCCCGGACTTGAACCAGATGTCGTTGAGCTCCCGGTGCAGCTGCTGAACCTTGGCCCGCTTGGCTCGATCCGAGCTTACACGGAGCGACTCCAGCATCTCCCACGCCTCCTTCGCCGTCTTCTTCTGGCCGAGCGCCTCATGGAACTCGCCCGGCGTGGAAGCCATGAGCGCCTCCATGATGCCCACCTTCGCCTCCTCGCCGGCATTGCCAACCTCCACGGCCTCCCATCACCTCCGGGCGCGGAACTTCCACTTCATCTGGACAGCCCACTCCCTGTAGTTGGTGTGGGTGAGCATCGGCCAGGAGTTGCTCCCACCGTACTCCCTCACCACGCGCACCTCCACCGGCTGCGCCACGGGCTGGAGCTGCCTCTTCGCATCTCCGCCGCCGCCCTGCAGCGCACTGGTGCCCGTACCGGTCTCCAACATCGCCGGCGGTGAAGCCTAACGATGCGTACGGCTCCGATACCACGTGTTGGTGCTAGAACCTAGCACCGACTATTGCCGACCACCTGAGAAGGTGCCGACCAGTGGCATTGACCAGCAGCGTTGGTTGCCGACCAGGTTCAAGGCGAGCAGCACCTGCTCGACCCCCCCTTCCGACTTCCTCTCTGAATCAGAGAAGAAGACGAGCTAAGCTCTCTTCCCACACACACACAACACACTCTGTGAACTGAAGACTGGTGGCAAGAGCTGCCCTTTCTATTGCATTGCATAACATATATATACAATCCTCCACCCACTATCGGGTACTCGAGGCATGGCTACAGTACTCAACTACTCCTAGTACTATGCTTACATCAGCCCAAGACATGGCTGATGAAGCCTCCACTGTTGCACGATCTATCGCCATGCTGCTACAGGATCAGGACATGCTGACCTGACCTCCCCTATCCTTGCCCATGCTGGGAGAAGTGGATGGGATTGCAACAGATTATATCTAACAGAAGCACTCCCTATCATCATCCAACATAAACCGTGGCTATGATCTTCCTTCCTTTTCTTATGTACAATACCATGTTTACATCATGGTCTGATTATCTTTTCTACAAGAGATGAAACCAGATTTATTTATTTTATCTAAAAACATCCCAATCTGGCTGGACTAATAGAAAAAAGACATTCTAATCTGGCTCGCCTTCTTCTCTGAACAATTTCCATTGCACTGCTTCTTCTCTGAATCTGGACAAAAGGAATGCTCCTGCTATCTAGAACTGATCCATTCTATTTGTACACTTGGCTCAACAATGGAGATGTCGATATCGTGCTTGGTCATGATGATGTTGCCGGCTAGCTCCTGTTGGAATTGCTGAACGCTTTGAGCTGTGATGATTCTACAGGTGCTCCAATCGTCCGCTTCCATATCGACTCCTAGGTAAGTGAAATGATCCTGAATCCTCAAGCTGAACATGGAGAGGCACCTAGTATCATGGAGGCGAATGTTAGAATAAAATCTGATGAGAAACCAACCTAGATCTCCCACTTCCCATGATGCTATCAGCAGACAAACCTGCAACAGTCTGGGTCTTCACCGCTGTTGTCACAAATCCGTTCAGTTATGTTTTCCATCAGAATCCTGGACCCATACCTAAAATTTCACAAACATACCATTCATAGATGTACAGGATGCAAAAAGAGTAGCTTTGTAATGTTCATGTGCAACAGTGCAAGGCATAGTATACCTCTCTTGGGAAGTGGTGGTATGTCAGCTTGGGAAGAAAGGAGAAATACGGTGGCAAATGTGGCACGATATCATGTCCATGTGTCATTCGAATTATGTTGGGTACGTATTTGGCAAAGCATGAGGCGAATGCAGCATTGCCAACACGAGGCTGCCCGAAAGTCATGAGTTGCACACTCTCACTTCCAAGCTTCATCTATGGAGAAATGTTCTGTTTAAACTTGGTTCCAGGATTACAAATCCAAAAGTATCTAAGAGAGCACACTGAGCGTCTCTGAAGCCCCTTGGGCCTTGGGATACTTACAACAAGATCAAGCGCGCAAAAAGAAGCCATAGCTCCTCCCATCGAGTGGCCAGTCACTATGACATTGATGTCTCCATATGATTTTCTTGCCTTGTTCACAGCACTGGTGATAGCTAGACGCAAAATTGTATTGTTATATAAGGAGAAAAATCCACTGTGCACCTTTAATCAGAGGAATACAAACAAATGAATCACACTCAGTTTCTTTTTCTTTTCTAAAGAGAATACAATAGAAACTTCATTGGCATTAACCTTCGCATTTGGCATGTGATAACTTAGATCAAGCTGCTTCCATATCAAGTCCTTTATCCAATTCTGTACACTGTTAATCAAATCTAGGTATAAATCACATCTGAACTGAAAACAGTAAATGCAAAGCAAACTCTTTTTAAACAGAGAACACTACAGAGGAAGCAATAGCAAATAGCTCAGTACAGCAGTACCTTTTCTCTTGGGTTCCTCTGATTGCAACGATTATCGAATTCAGATTATGATCTACACCCACAAATGCCTGTTACGTTATTCATCCAAAGAACAGAAGGTAAAGGTAACAATATATATCTTGAAAAGCTTGATGGGTTTGGTAGCAAAGA
Source organism: Bothriochloa decipiens (assembly GCA_023333625.1). Taxonomy (NCBI): domain Eukaryota; kingdom Viridiplantae; phylum Streptophyta; class Magnoliopsida; order Poales; family Poaceae; genus Bothriochloa; species Bothriochloa decipiens. Next base: position 2,363,414 of record CM041631.1, read on the forward strand.
GCCATGCAATTTCACAGAACAATTGTGAGAACTTAATTCAAAATGTGGAGGGATAGGTACCTGCAAGCAGTTCTCCACATCAACAATTAGAGATCTCATCTCGAAGCCCTATTTCAATAATATGAAACCATATCAAAACTAGAAGCCAGCTCATCCTGGCCCATAGCCATTTTAAAGAACAACGTTATGTTTTAAAGTATTCAGGTAAGCAGAAGAGAACAAACTTGACAGTCTCTTACTTGAGTCAAGTCATTGCATCTTGAACATGTCCATGTAAAAAAAGAAGTTAAATCTGTCATATACACCTAGAGACAACAGAGAATCATGAGGTTAAGCTTGCTTTGACAAAAAAGGTGGAAATAGTTGGAAACTGTGGATATTCATGGGTTCATGAGGTTAAGCTTGCTTTGACAAAAAAGGTGGAAATAGTTGGAAACTGTGGATATTCAGTGGAAAAACAAAGTCTTTTAGAAAAAATCAGGGAAAGTCTGTAACCTACCACATATTCCACAAGAGTCTTTGCACCAGCCCCACACCGTCGCCTACCCCAGGCCTGGCGGCCACCCTCATGGCCGCGGCTGCTGCTAGCCTGGCCTCTCTCTCCTCTCAGGCGCCGGAAGCAACCCCCTTCCCACCTCCTCGCATACCTTCCATCCCTGCTACTGCGGGACGCTCCAAGGCCCAAAGATGGAGAGACGACGACTCTCCATCTCCCGCCGTCTCCAGTGACGGCCCCTCTCTGTCATTCAAGGACGCCCTCCTTGCAGGGACGACCTCGGCTGCAGCCCCGCAGGCCTTTGGTGTAGCTGCACACCGGGTGGCCGCGGCTGTGGCCTCGCAGGTTGTTCCGCGGGAGGCTCCTCGTATTGTCCTACGTACCGACGGGCGAGGGCCTCGGGTGGCGGCGGTGCGCTGCCCTGACGCCGACGGCTGGGAGAAGGTGGAAAGGAGCCGTGCTCATAAGGAACGGCGACGTCTAGAGGCTCGCCCCCGCAGGCCGGTTCCGGCGGACCTCAGGGGTCGCTGCTTCAACTGTTTCTCTCCGTGCCACCGTGCGGCGCGTTGCCAATCCAGGCCGCGTTGCTTCCTTTGTCGGGCCTCAGGACACCGCTCCTACGATTGTCCTCATCGGCGTCCTGCCCCATCTCTGGCTCCTAGGCAGCTGCTCGTCTGGCGCCCGAAGTCCTCGGTATGGCTGCTACAGCCCCCCAGGACACGACGGCTCACCCCACGGCTGCTGGTGACAACAGGCGGAAGAAACGGCGCCAGTCACGCAAGCGGCAGGGAAGCGGTGCGGGCGCTAATCAGGCCCCGGCCCCCGGTCCCGGCGACAACTCCGGTGAGGAGTCGGGATATCCCTCTCCCTTGGCGTCGAGTGACAATGGTAATCCGGTCGGTGTCGAAGATCGTCTGCAGAAGCCTTGGCGAGTTCTGGATCGCTCGGCTAGTATTTCTCTACGTGAGGATGATCTTGGCCGTGCCCTGGTCGTCTCCGTGCTTGGCGGCTCGTCTGATTCCATCCTATCTACGGTCGCTCATCGGTTCGAGATCGAGGAATCCTCGCTGGACCTACGTCGCTATGGACAGGCTAGTTTCCTCTTGATTTTGCCGAGCGTCGACTTGATGGAGCGGGTGTATAACGATGGCCGGCCGATCATAACGGCCAGCCTTCGGCTTCACGTTATGCGGTGGACACGCTTTCTGCACTCCAATGCGGCGTCGCTACCTTTCGCCGTCGAGGTCGAAGTGAGGGGCATCCCGGCTCATGCTTGCGAACTGGCAACGGCAGAGCTACTTCTCGCTGATTTCTGTTGGATCACCGGCCTCTATCCGGACACTGCTGATCGGCGTGATGTCTTCCGGGTGGCGACTTGGTGTTCCGATCCTGTTAAGGTTCCACCAGAGATGGAGCTCGAGATCGTCGAGCCGGCGACAGCAGGCAACAGCTCTCACCCGGTGGTGCGTACACTGGTTTATCCAGTCACAATCTCTATTGGGCCTCTCGATCAGTTAGCGAGGCCTGATGATGATCCCCCCTCTCCGCCTCCGTCCGATGAGAATCAACGCCGCCGCAGGCGGCGGCGGCAGCACAGCTCTGCAGCGCCCTCGCCGATGCAGGCGGGACCCAGTGGCTCTACGTCAGCGACCCAGCCCCCTCGTGCATCGGTGCATACACGGTTAGGCCTACAAGCTTCTGTAGCCAAACACGTGGCGCTTAAGACGAAGGCCAGCCCCGCCTTTGCGTTCCTCTCGCGTGACAATAATGGCCAGCCACCCGTTGCCACGCGGGAGGCGCTGGTGCATGGCACCGATGCGGCGCCTGGGGCCAGCATGCCCTCGGACGCCTCGCGGCGTGCGGGCGCGGTTAATGCGTGCTTGCAGGCCTAGGCGCCCAGCCCAGTCACGATGGCTCTCGAAGAAGCAGCGGCAGCGGCTGCGGCTGCAGCGGTGCCGCCTGGGGCCTCCATGCCCTCGGTCGCCTTGCGGTGTGCGGACGCGTTTAATGCGCACTCGCAGGACCAGGCGCCTAGCCTAGGCGCGATGGCTCTCGAAAGCAACAGCAGCAGCGGCAGTGCCGCCTGGGGCCAGCATGCCCTCGGTCTCCTCGCGGCGTGCGAGCGCGGTTAATGTGAGCTCGCAGGCCCGGGCGCCGAGCACAGGCGCGAAGGCTCTTGAAGCGGCAGCGGCGGCGGCATTTACTGGATCATCTTCAATCACCGACTCGGTTCAGACCCCGCTGTAACGGGCGAGACGCGATTTATTCCGGTGGACAGTGGCGGCTCTGTAATGCACGGGGAACTCTCCATTACCCCTTTGTTGCATGAGCACAGGGATGGGGAAGATCCTAAGTCTGTTGGGCCAGAGCTTGCTATTCTATCACTATCGGATGGGCCTGAACTTCCTGGAGTCCATACTGGGCCTCAAGCTTCTGCAGCAATTATGCAAAACGGCCCCTTTCCCCAGCCCGTGGTGACTAAATGGTAGAGGCTAGCACATGGTCTCCCATGCTTGAGGCGATGTGGTCATCTGAAGATAACTTAAAAACTCCATCCGGGGGTAGTAACAAGGAATGGCACTTGCCCAGCGACATCCAGCCTGGTCCACGGCAATGCTCCTCACCAGCAGAGCCAACAAGAGCAGCCAATGACACACCACACTCTCTGAAGGTCTACTCGAGGCGACGAAGACGAGTTCAAGCTACAGATGCTGCTCCGGTTGTTGACAGTAACGCTGCTGCTACTCTAGTAACACTGGATACCACCAATTCCCCCTCAAGGCAGACTCCTCCTCCAAGAAGCGATCAAGTTTCATGGAAAAACTCTCGAAAAAGACTGTCAGAATACTTCCTACCCCTACAGTTAAAAGGACTCGGACTCGGATCCGCACTCCAGCAGCTCCCCCGCGTCGTAGTCGCCGTATTGCTAGGGTTGGGCCTGAGTCACCTAATGGAGTGGCATCATCAAGAACTAAGAAGAAGGTGATGTGGGCCTTGGATATCATTGGAGAAAATGAAGGCATTGATGATCACTCGCTGGCAGAATACACCAAGCTGTTCACACAACCGTGCCAACTGTCAGCTTCTCATATTCAGGCCCTAGCAGCACTCTTTGGATGGCCAACACCTGAAGAAGATGAAGTGGAGGAGTTGGTGGGAGCTTGATCTACTCCATCACCCTCATGTTCATTAGTCGTGGTTCTTCTCTTTTATCATGAATCCATCAAAAATTATGTGTTGGAATGTACGTGGCCTTAACTCTAGGACACATCAAGATGCAGTTCACACTCTTGTTTGTTCTTCTTGGGTCGATGTGGTATGTATCCAAGAGACAAAAATGCCTAAAATTTCTAGAAGAACTGTCCTATCCACACTTGGTTCTGATTTTGCACATTTTGTGGAGTTACCATCCGCTGGTGCTAGTGGAGGTATTCTAGTAGCTTGGCGTTCAGGTCTTGGTGCTGTTGTTACTACCAGGGTGGACAATTATTGTCTCTCTGTGAAATTCTGCCCAGACAATGGACAACCATGGTGGCTCATGTGTGTTTATGGGCCTCAAGGGGATGATAATAAGGTCTTATTCCTGCAAGAATTATGGGATGTGAGAGCTGCTTGTCAAGGACCATGGATAGTGCTTGGAGACTACAATCTTATTTGTAAAGACGAGGACAAAAATAATGGGAATTTGAACCGAGCAATAATGGGCCGATTCCGTCGTCTCATAAACGACTTGGGGCTGAAGGAGTTACCTCTTCATGGTCAGAAATTTACTTGGTCAAATCAGCAGGACTCACCGACATTGGTCAGGTTGGATCGGGTCTTCTGCTCAGTGGATTGGGAGCCTCTGTTCCCAAATAGCCTGCTGCAAAGCACTGCTATAGATGGATCTGATCACTGCCCACTTCTTCTCGGTTTACATGACAACAAACCTAGAAAAGCCAGATTCCATTTTGAATCATTTTGGACTAAGTTGGAGGGATTCCAGGAAGCAGTCGAGGATGCTTGGTCTTCTGTACCAGTATCTTCCTGCCCTTTTGACACCTTATCGAATAAATTCAAAGCCACTGTGAAAGGACTCCAGAGCTGGAGCCACAAAAGAATTGGAAACGTTAACTCTCAGTTGAAGCTTGCACGGGAAATTCTCCATCAATTAAAAATTGCTCAGGATGTTCGGCCTCTATCTTCCCAGGAGTTTTGGTTGAGCAATCAACTCAAAAGACACTCCTTGGCCTTGTCTTCTCTGCAAAGAACAATAGCAAGGAGTCGTTCTTGGATCAATTGGCTTGGGGAAGGTGATGCCAACACAGCTCTTTTCCATCTACATGCAAGACATCGAAAGAGAAAGAACTTCATCAATAATCTGGTTAATGAGGATGGGCTGGTTCTCACCAATCATGAAGATAAGGAGCAAAATGTTTTCAATTTCTACAGCCATCTCCTTGGGGAGAGCACTCACCGGGATGTCACAGTTAATTTGGAGGAGCTGGATATCCCTTCCCATGACCTGGCTAAGTTGAAAGCACCCTTTTCAGAAGAGGAAGTTTGGAGGACAATAAATCTGTTACCAGCCAACAAAGCTCCTGGACCTGATGGGTTCACTGCAAATTTCTACAAAGCTTGTTGGCAAACTATTAAAGTGGATGTGATGGCAGCAGCTTCAGCAATTTGGAGCAGGAAATTTACAAATTTTGAGCAGCTTAACTCAGCATATATCACCCTTTTACCAAAAAAGGATGAGGCCAGAAACATCAAGGATTACCGACCCATAAGCTTAGTGCATTCCTTTGCTAAACTCATCACAAAGATTCTTGCTAATAGATTAGCAGGCCGACTAAACCTTATGGTGTCTCCTAATCAAAGTGCATTTATAAAAGGGCATTTTATACAAGATAACTTTATGCTAAACAAACAACACGATTCCTTCACCAATAGAAGCAGCCACGAATCCTTTTGGAACTGGACATCACAAAAGCATTTGACTCGGTGTCTTGGCCTTTTTTGCTAGAAGTCATGAAGCACTTTGGATTCGGTCCCATTTGGTGTGACATAATTAGTGGGCTGCTTGCTTCCTCCTCCACAAAGGTCCTCCTAAATGGTATTCCAGGTGAAAAGATTTTGCATCGGCGCGGGCTTAGGCAGGGTGATCCACTGTCCCCGATGCTCTTCATACTGGTTATGGATATTCTATGCTACATGGTGAAAAAAGCATCTGATGAGGGTCTGTTCCAGCCCCTCGCCAGTCGAGCTCTACAACATCAGATCTCCTTGTATGCTGATGACGTGGTTATTTTTCTACGCCCCTCAGCCACTGATATTGGTGTTACACTGGACCTCCTTGATCTCTTTGGTGAGGCTTCTGGCCTGAAAAAAAATATACAGAAGAGTAATGTTTTTCCCATTCAGTGTACAGAATCTGACAGTGAGGTAATACAAGAATGTCTTCCCTGCCAGTCCTTGGACTTCCCATGCAAATATCTTGGAGTTCCCCTTTCCTTGCACAAGCTGACAAGAGCTCAAATTCAACCGATTATTGATAGAATAGCGGATCAGCTCCCTGGTTGGAAAGCTGATCTGTTAACAAAAGCTGGGCGAAGAATTCTTGTTCAGTATGTTCTTACATCCATGTTAGTTTATTTGGCGATGGCCATAGACCTCCCTCCTTGGGCTCTCAAAGCTATTGATAAAATTCGAAGGGGTTTTCTTTGGAGAGGAAGAAAAGAAGCTAATGGTGGTCATTGTTTGGTGGCTTGGCCTAAAGTTACTCGGCCAACTAAACTTGGAGGGCTTGGTATCTCACATCTTCAGAATTTGGGATGGGCATTGCGGATGTGTTGGCTTTGGCTACAAAAAACAGAACCAGATCGTCCATGGGCAGTCTTCCCCATCCAAGTTCACCCTTTGGTCAAGGCTTTCTTCTCTATGGCCGTCATCTCAAAAGTCGGGAATGGGAAGAACACGTTTTTCTGGACCGATAAATGGTTACATGGTCAAAGTTTGGCTCTACTAGTGCCTCACCTATTCAGGGTAGTGTCCAATAGAGCAAAGAAAAGTACTGTCTTTGAAGCGCTTACTGAAATGAGATGGACTTCTGATGTACGGGGAGCATCTACGGTAGCTGAGCTATCCGAATACCTCTACCTATGGGATCTACTTTCAGATTTTGTATTGCAGCCAGAGGTCGAGGACTCACATACCTGGAAACTATCTTCCTCAGGAAAATACTCTGCAAAATCTGCATATGAGGGTTTGTTCATTGGTGCAATTCAGTTCATTCCTTGGGAAAGAATAAGGAAGAATTGGGCACCTGGCAAGTGTAAATTCTTCATGTGGTTGGTTGCCCATAACAAATGTTGGACAGCTGACCGCCTCGCCAAGAGGGAGCTGCCTCACCCTGAATACTGTTCACTCTGTGACCAAGCTGAGGAGGCAATCGACCATTTGCTAGTCTCTTGTGTCTTCACTCGGGAAGTGTGGTTCATCATCCTACAGTTTTTTGGTCTGCAGCCCCTAACCCCTCAGCCTGACTGCACCTCCTTCAATGACTGGTGGAAAAATTCAGTTTCTAGAGTGGATGGTCCAATTAAAAAAGGTCTCATTCTATCATAATTTTGGTAGCTTGCTCAATCTGGAATCATCGCAATCGGTGCGTGTTTGATGGGATTTCTCCCAGCCTAAATGGTGTTTTCCTGCTCATTGGAGAGGAGATACTTCTATGGAGTCTAGCTGGGGCTAGAGGAATTTCTCATCTCCTCGCTCTAGTGCCAAGTGCAAACTAGGATTCTCTCTTTCTTGGTCGAGGTCAAGTCTTTTTAATGTAATAGGCGAGCAGTGGGTGTCTAAGTGAGGTGTGGTGTGTATGGTCTTTGTTGTTTTTGTATTTCAGGGGTTTAACACCCCTTTTCTTCTTCTTAATATATAATGATACGCAGTTCTCCTGCGTGTTCGAGAAAAAAAAAAGAGTCTTTGCAATTGTATGATTGTAGATAAAACTGTGGTCACTATTCTTGACACGCAGCTCTGTGATCATTGGGAAAAAAACGGTAGACTGAATATTAAGAATGCAGCCGGCTACTAGATTCCTGTGTGCAATGTCAACTTAAAAACAATCTGTATCGATTCTGTGCAGTTACAGTTCATAACCATCTACTTTTGCAATTTCCTAACTTCTTTTGTTTTGTAGGGCCACCAATAATGGCTTCCTTTGCAACAATCAGGACTCCACTGTATGAACAACAAGGTCCTGTAGCACGAACTAACAGATGGCAGCCACTGATACACACCTAATCACCTACTCTCCCTCCCTTCTCCACAATGCTAAAGCTATATATTGGTAGATATTTCATGTCTGTACTATGAGAGCCCCAATTATACAGTCAGTTAGTGAGTTAAATAAGCCCAACTGCTGGCATGTCCCCCTGGTCAACTACCTGGCAATCCCATCAAATAGTTGGTAGCTGTCCCTTGTCCATGAAAACTACACCATTTGATATGTTTGCAAATGCAATGAATGCTTATTCCACTCATAGCACAATCGATGAAAACACGATAATTATCTTGTTTGTTACTATTAAAGCTAGCTTGCTGTCGGAATCACTTTGTTGCCAATTTATTTACATACAACAGCAAGCATAAGACTATCAGAGAACTACACGGGACTACCTCTTCCATGATGAGAAGCAGCAGACAGCAAGAGTACGAGAGCCACCACGCTGGCACCCAGGCTGCATCTCTCCATGAACCTGAACCTGAACCTGCAGACGCATCCAAGCTGAATATCAATCGGCTGAAGCACGCAGAGACACATCAATCAGACAAACCGAAAGCGAGCACAACAATTCTTTCATGTTCTTTTTATTTTTTGAAAGAAAGCGAGCAGAGCAATTCCACGGCACGGAGCCTCCCTCAGAATCAATGCGGAGAGAATGTGCAGCAGCAGGCAACGATTCCAGAACCAAACGCACAAGCAGACCAACAGCTTAGGGGCGAAGGATTTGACCTTCCGAGGATGGAGGTCGAAGCGGCAGGAAAGAGAGGGACTGTGGACAAACCGAAACGGGGGGAAACTGGAAGAAGGCGCAGGAGACGTACGGGGCGAGTGCTCGGCGAGGAAGAAGAGCGGGCGCCTCCCTCGCCTGCGGTTGAAGGTGCGGCTGGACCGCTGGAGGGAGCACCGGAGGGGGAGGAGAGAATATGCCCGGCTGGCCGGCTCCTCCTCTCCTCCGGGGGTTGGTTGGTTACGCGGTTGTGCCAAGAACTGAAGGCAGTAGGCCAGGCCGCCGGGGCGCTGGGCAGCGATGAGAGAATTGCTCTTGCTCCCTGCCATTGGCAGAAAAAGGACGTCCTTTTCTCGTGGATTTGTTGGAATATAAGGATTGGTGGCATGGTATCATCCGGAGGAATCTCGCCGTGGTGCCCAGCATCTCACGAGTTGGTCTTGCACAGTTGCACCGGCATCGACAAGCATGGCGGCATCAGCATCTGGGTTGGATCTATGGATGGGTGGGAAATCCGATTCTGTTTTCGTATCAATCTATCCTGTCGAGATTGTAAAAAGGAGAACGAGTTTGGGGCGCGCACATTGCTGAACAGTCCGAGTCGCACGCCAAAGTCGTTGGTTCCCGGCGGCGCGCTATCCATTCCATTCCATTCCATCCGGGGTTGATGCACGTGGCGGCTTCGGGAGCAGCGCAGCAGGCCGGGAAGTGATGAGGAACCAGGAAGAAGAAATCTGCATGCAACTGTGAGCGTTACCTGCAAGAATCCGCAACGGGACATGTCGCATGCCGTCAAGCATGGAACTGAGATTTTCTTATCATGTGATTACTGGATTTTAAACTAAAAAGGTTGAAACCATCTCGAAACCACTTCTAATCAAGAGACGAGAGAGAGAGAGAGGTAAAATGTCGAGTTTTCAAGTTGGAGAAAGAAAGTTTAGACTCTTGCGATTGTTTTTTTTAGAGAGAGATAAAAATAGGGAATTTCTACAAGGGCCCATTATTTCAGAATTGATGATGGCCTCGTTGGGCCACATTATGTCGGTCCTTGGTGGTGATCCCAATCACCTGCAAGAAGAATTCAGCAAGTGGACCGACCAGAATCGGACTGCTAGGAACGTGACCACCCGGCCGTTCCCGCTCCAAACCAAACGCGTGCATGGGCGTCGCACTCACACACACGCACGTACGAGACCAGGCCGCAGGGATGACTCATAACACATACATACATACATACATACATACATACATACATACATACATACA
>CM041631.1:2385458-2399411 GCA_023333625.1 Bothriochloa decipiens
ATCTGTTGTTTGATATACTTTTATGTACAAAGTATTTTATGCCCCTGGAATTGTGCTGCCTTGTCATTTTTGTGCAGGATAAAGTACTTACTGTTTTGATTTGAAATTTTTATGGTAGTCTTTGTTTGGTATGATTAAGCTTCTGTAATTTTTACAGAATTTTCTGAGTAGTCTAAAGTCATGTTGTAGTTATACCCTGAATTCTTTCATTTATAAATAATGCTTTAGAGTTATCATTTCATGTGTGTAAAAATGCTTATTATGCTATTCATGATATGTATGATCTTCTATTGGTTGTGGTTCAGTAGAGTGTAGTGTGCAAAACAATGGGTGTTTATAATTCTTTATAGTGTGCGAGTAAAGTTTTAATGCGAGGCTTATTTGGAGATTTATCGGTAGAAGAGAATGCGGATGACATGTGCTCATCATACATGTTTTCAAATATCATATCATATCATTCATCTTAGCTGAGCATTCATTTACCATCACCATCAGTATTGTATTTATATTTATGCACGGTATTCATACGCACTATGCATCATACAGGATCGTCAGAGCTCGAAACGGTAATTCCCGGAGCACCAGGAGAGGAAGGCCAACAGGAAGCTTTGGTTCGGGAAGCAGCAGTCAAAGAGGATCCCGAAGCTGATCTTCCGGAGTGTCCCGACCACCAGCCAAGTGCTTTTCTGAAAGGCAAGCCCCGGAGCATTCTCCCTGTGGTTTGCAAAATATCTAACTTGAGTCCTTTACTTGCTTGTTGCATTAAGTTATAGGCGTTGTTTTATACCGTTGTTGCATTACTTATATTCCTTGCCACTGTTTACACTTCAACCCTGTTAGGTTCAGGTACGATTATATGCTTAGCCCTGCTTAACTAGATCGGTAGAAGTCGGGTGATTTCCTGTCATCCGCGAGTTATAGGTGGTAACTCGGATGGTCGAATACATTGTTATCTTGGATAACCATGTGGAGGTAATAAATCGAGACCGGGCGGGATTGGAGTTGAGAATGAACTGGAGGTTCAATGTGGTTTATCCCGTCTGTGCCGAACTAGGACCCCGTCCGTTGTACGTCCTCAAGTCATATTGAATTTATGCCTCACATTTAGCTGGAAGGATAAGTCGTTCCGACCGCGAAGCCTAATTTTGATTTGGGCCGGGAGTCGACCTGCTGTACGCATCGCATTGATGAAGATGGGGGACCACGGGTTACGCGGTTGTAAGGCCTGAATATAGCATGGTGCGCCCTGCTGGTAGCCGGACGGTGCCCGGATGTGATGGTACCTGTTGATCTCGCGTTTTTCCTGAATTGGATGTCGGTGACCTGTAGCTCACCGTGGCTGGTGAGTGTGGTTTGTGTGAGGAGTACCCGCCAGCTGGTTAGTAATCGATTATAATCGCCATCGTTCCTGGATAGTGAACACTTGACTTGAGCAGCGGCATCGTAGTAAGAACTTGAACAAGAGGTGAGATGGTTGAGCTGTTGGGACGAAAAGATACTCAACCGAAATTGGTTACTTTCTGTTGAATAATTATTACCATGCTTGTTTAGTACAGGTGCTAATGTAGCATGATAAGGATAATCAGATTAAAATACATTGCTAGAAGGTCCTTATTAATTGTTCTTAATGCAAGCTTTTCCGCATTTTAAATGAGTCATCTATCCTACTTATACAGCCTTGCATACTCCTTGGAGTCTCTTTATTTTAGTTTATGACGGGTAAGTCTAGCTGAGTACATCCTCGTACTCAGGGTTTTATTTCCCATGTTTTTGCAGATGGTGAGATGCTTTATGGTTATTGTCAGAACTGTTTCTATCCCGCCTTGGGAGATGACTAGACCTTGGGCATGGTCACTCTTCTCGACTTGATGCTTTTGCTGGATGTGGACCCAGGACCTGGCACTGTATTTCAAATGTGTGTGTGTGGTATTTGAACTTAAATCGCTTCCGCTTTTATTTGAAACTGAACTGGTTTGTAATAACTCTATTTCATACTCCGATGATGTTTTAAACTTGGTGCTTGTGAATGAGTACGCTAAACTATTACGATCTTGGTCGTGCCGAAAAAGTTTGAAATCCTTCGAGATTTCACGGACTACCGGGTTTATTAGGTCTCAATCATATGATTTGCTGAATTAATGGCGGATTATGTGCTTGTGCTCTAATAAATTGGTCGGTTCTGTCACAAGACCATCTATTCCTTACGTTTCCATTCATCACTGTGAAGCAAGTAAATCTGCACACTGCCAGATGTGTGCAGGCCATGGTCAGCACCGATGAGCTTTAGTGGAAAAGAAACAAGGGATCTGGCAATCCTATAGTTTTGGCTGTGGTTTTCCTATGCATGCAAATAGAATCAAGTTTATAACAATAAGTAAAGTTTTAACACATACCCAATCCACACACACATCCAACCACCAACCCATCCATCCCAGATCCATCACCACATCTCCACCGCCATCTCCACCATGACTCACTCTCAGGTCGACCAGGCCAACTCCCTTTCAGCCGGTCTCAGCGGCCCGCAGCCCTCAACCTGGCTCACGGCCAGAAACAACTCTCAGAGGAAGGTAGAACACTCCTCTCACTAGTCCAGTGCATCCTCCTTTGGAAAGGTCCATAGCCGATGAATCGGCATATGTATCGATCGATCAACCGTATACTCTGCATAGGTTTCACTAATCCACCAGATAGCCATCATAGGTGTGGTACCCACCTAGGTAGATTTCGAGCGCCTACTGCCATAGAACGATGCCATCCTACCTCTCAGCCCTAGAACACCCTTAGAGTGGCTGATACTGTGAAGAATCTATCTCATGATCCCATTCCCACAGAGCATCATGATTGTCTCAAAAAGGTGTGAGACATCATCATGCTCCTACCTCCCTGACACACGCTCGCCTGATAGTAATGACATCGATCTATCCAGCGGTTTGGCCGTCTTCCCCCCATAGGAAGCGAGTGGATAGTAAGGGATTCCTAAGGTTTGGATACCAACGCAATGGTTCCTAGGTGTGACCAAGCCAAGATGTCTTCTCCAGGGTTGATCTTTAACGTGCTACCACGGCACCTTCGTTCTGGGCTCCACCCCTCAGAGGCTCACACCCAAAGACCACCAACGCATCAAAGTTAGTCTGCCATAGACTGTTCTTCATGGGAATGTCCACATACATTCCCCGGCAAGACTCACTCCAAAAGCTCGTCGTAGCTCCTGGCTCGATTGACTCAACCCTCACCCTACTCCCTGCCGTAAGTTTCACCCCAAACCCAGATACAACACTATCAGCTCACATATCCATCTGATCCATCAACACACACCCCAAACCTGGCATCCCTACCAGGCCCTTCCAGGGTTCATCACGTCGCATCAAAATGTAAGCGAGTGAAGTATATATATGTATAAATAATATAGTACAAGCATGTGGCTAACATAACAGTGGGTAAGCAGGTGAAAGGTTATGACAAGGTAGGGGCTATCAAGTAATATTCTATCATACAAACCTATCTCAGGTGTAAGCATTGCATAAAATTAAAGCTCTAGCAATTCTAGATATTAGCCATGTCTAATAGGATTTCTAAGAGAAGGTGCTGCCATGACACCTGTGCTGTCGAGGTGGTAGTGGTACGAGTCGTCATCTGTCAATGTAGTCATTTAGCAAAACCTCCTCCTTGGTTCTCGTAGCCTCCTTCCTCGGATCGCTTCTCGTTTGACTCTGAAAACAAAACGTAATAGTCGCGTAAGCGACTCCTATAGAATAGCACAAAGAACCGAATGATATTCAAAAGATCCAAATGCACTCAAACATAAGCTCATGACGTAGAGCTCGATTTGTAGAAAATTTGGACGCTTGTTTGATATTTTTCTGAGTTTGTATGAATTTTCGGCTCACGGTGCAGCGGTCCACGGTGCGCTGGCGCATGCGGGGCCCGTAGGCAGTGTCTCAGGTTCACCAGAACCACGTCCATCTCTTGCTCGTCGACCCCACTCCATTCTTTCCCCTTTCTCTGCTTCATGGTGCAGAGGCTCGCTGGCGGCGAGGCCTTGCAATCCCGGTGCCAAGGCGTGCAAGTCGATGTCCGTCAAGGCAGCTGCAGAGCTTTCGAGCTCCTCGGACTGTGTCCTTGTGGTGGTGCAGTGATGACGAGCGGCGTGGTCTCCAATTCTGGTGACATGTAGGGCCTCGGGCTCCATGAACTTGCTCGGCAGCCTCACGTTGACATGGAGATCATGGACATGGCTTCAAAGACGGCGGCTGGGCATCGGTGAGGTCTTTCCTCGGCGAACGGTGGGCAGCGGCGACTGTGTGCGACGGTGAAGACCCAAAGGACCAACTACGACTCGATCCACAACACGGAGTAGCAATTGGAGGTTCCAAAGATCCATTTGGCTAGCCAGCGATGACCAGTTGGCGCGACTGGGTGCATGGCGGAGCTCTGACGCAGTCACGGCATGTGGCTCGGGCTCCAGGGTCGTCTTGCGGTCTTCATCTTCTCGGCGGCTTGATGCGGTGCTCCACGGTGAACCTCGGTGATGGCTTCTTGTCCCTCGACGCGATCAGAGATGAGCGAGGCACTCTCGCCCTGGCGGCGCTCCGGTGGAGCTTTGCGGTGGCAAGGTCACAGCTGGCATGGCACCGGGCCCGTCATCCAGCACAAGCATGCGCGCGGGTGTGCACGGTCGTGGTGGGCACAGATCTGAGGTCCGTGTTGGCGTCCAAAGCACGGCGGTGGCAAAAAAGGGCCTCGCCGTGATAAGGTGTAGCCACGGCGATGGCATGGCGGCGCAACCAGGCCGGCGTCCTCCTGACGCCGTGGAATCGAGGGGCTAGGCCGGCGTGTGTGTGCGTGTACATGTGTTCCGAGTGGCCGGCGTTGGCCTCGGCCTACGCGTTCTCGGGGCGGAGCGCCATGGCCAGAAGCAAAGGGCTCAAGGAGAGAAGAGGTGCACGACGGTGCTCACTGTCGAGTGAAGAAGATGGGGTGTTGCGGTACACGTCCAACTCCAGCGACGACTCGCGATACGGCGTCTGGCTCCACGTCTCGGCGCGGTAGCAACTCCGCGGCGGCATCTTCGGCTTGTCAGCAGCTCCGACACGGCGAAGATCTTCTCCTCCGACGGCGGCAACTCCTTTCCCGTCCCCTCCTCCTTCCTCCCCTTCCTTCTCCAATTGAGGTGGCATGGTGTGGTTGCAAGCCACCAGAGCGGCGGCGGAGATTGAAGAACCCTAGAGAGCACTAGTGAACTTGTTTTATAGGGCGGCCGTGGTGGGTAGGTGGCGCGGTGGCCGGATGGCATGGCCGTCATGAGCTTGAGCAGGCGGGGCAAAACGGCCCTTGGCGCTTGGAGGGCTGACACGGCGAGTGGCGGGCTCCAACTGCCAGCGACTGGGCGTCGAGGTGCCTTGGCGGTCAAGGAGTGGGTGAGAGGCGGGGAACCTTGGCATGTGCGCCTGGTGCGTGTGCGCGCAGGAGAGCAAGATGCTCGCGGCCACGGTTACCTTGTGGCAGAGGCTGTCGGCTCTTGGTCGGTCCAGCTGGCGCACGGGCGAGCGTCGACGTGAGGCGTCGGGCGATCAGGTGGCCAGGGGCTTCGCGTGGTGTTCAGGCGATTGCGCTCGGCCGTGGGAGAATGCAGGGAAAACAGAGGAGCGGCCGGGCGTAAAAGGTATGACAGGCGGGCCCCATGCGCGGGTCCCGTCCATCAGAGGCTGGCGCTGCTCCCTTGGCGTGATGCGGACGCGGGCGTGCGTCTTGGGCCGAGCGGCTGGCTGGGCCATCCTGCGTGCAAAAGAAAAGGAGGGACAAGGAGTAGGAAAAAGAAAAGGGCCGGCGTGGGCTTGCTCGATCACGGGCCGGAAAGGGAGAAGAGAGGGAGGCCGAGCTGGGCCGGTGCGAGGCCACGGGCCAGAAATGGCTTTTCCATTTCTTTCCTTTATTTCTTTCTCTTTTCTATTATGCTTTCCAAAATACTTCATACATATATACATGTATGATATACATTTATGACGTTTAGGGTTTTTGCAAATAGTTCCAAGGTGAATATAAGGGTCATAGGCCATGTTGGGGTATACTTCCCCCATAGTAGATATTTATTTATTATATAAATAAATATTGTTGGCATTTTTATTTAGTCATTACATAAAATCCAAGAAGAGCCAAATCACATGTTTATTAGCAATGCACATATATGATTAACTTATGCAACTTGAAGATAGAACTAGTCCATCATTGAGATATAACACGTGAGACATAGAAGGAATCATGGGGTGCATTGGACACAAGATTCCACTGTAGGAGTTTGAGCAAGGTGGGGAATTTTAGTAGAGTAAGATAGGTGTTGGTGAGAGAGGGAGAATCTCTAGAGTCTCATCTCATGTAACATGAGTACAAGAGTGTAATAAGGATGATTGCCTATTTCACATAATGACAGAGCCAGTGTTACATAGGGATTTACCAAGTGAAACATTTAGAGAATTGTATGGGTGGAAATAGTGCCACTTTGAGATTTATCACAAGAAACATGAGGAGGTAGCTAGGGTGCATAGGACATAAGATTTCAAAAAGGAAGGATCTTATGAAAGATAAGGGGAGTTAGTAGGGCATGATTCATGATTTAGATATAAGAGGAGTGTGTGAGTCTATCCTCATGTGACTTGATTACCATGGTGCAACATAGGGGGTTGCATGGGCGCCTTTGATGTAAAACTTGTGAGACAAGAAGGTAGACAAGGGGTTCATTGGTTGCAAGACCCAATGAAGTAGAGGCTTAAGCAAGTTAGGGGAAGTTAGGGGGGCATAGTTGATCAAGTTAAAGAACCTGGATAAGAAGGGAGCCTTAGCAACCTCGAGGTGCCGTACGAGCATCATGGAGTTCGACTCATGAAACTCAAGGTGCTAGCTATAGGTGGATTATCACATGTGGCTTTTAAATATTAAGTCACATGTGATGGTGCTACTTGATTTATGTGGCATAAAACATATGTGTCAAAAGCAAAAGGGGTGGTGTTCCTATATGACAAGCATCAAACATGGGCATGTTTAGAAAAATTTTTGTTGGTTGCATCTTTCGGTGTTTGTAATTTTTAGCGTTGTTACAATCTCCCTCACAAATCGTTCTTGTGTAGATACCCATCGCCGAACATTGATACAGGACACTCCTAAGTAGATGTCGCCATGACCCTCTTCGTCTCGCGTGTGCTCTATGTCAGATGCCAATCTTATTGTACAATCCTACCTCCTCCCGCCTCCACTCACACCCCTCAGGTATTATTGTGACTCGTTATGTTTCAAGGGTTTGTGATTTTCACGCTTCTAACTTGTTATTGTTAAATCTTACTATGCTTAATCCATTCTTTTCCCAGGTCATGTCTAAAGCTTGTCCACTGCAGCAATCTATTTTTAATCGGCCTTCTTGTGTCCCAAGTCAGAACTATCATATTTTTGAATATTTACCATATTTGTTTGTTCTTTATACTTTGATTTTGCTCTTTCGTTTGGCATGAATTATACTCATGTTGTGGCTGTTTTTGGTGCATTGTGGTATTAATGTTCAAGTTCCCCTAAAATCACAATACTTTGGACGTGGAGTGAATATTCTTACATACTGATTACAACTTTACATGGATTGATTTAAAATTATTTCCAAAACATAAGATGAAATGGAAGGAAACAAACATAACAACTGCAACACAAATATATAAGTGCTTTCTTTTTTTTTACTAGTCTATGTTTTATAATAACATTATGCATGCTGTGTCGTGGTATATTTCACTATTATGGGTTTTAATTTGTTTTATAGATATTTAGTACATTTATGGAACATCTAGTTCTTAGAATATATATATATATATAGAGAGAGAGAGAGGGTATACTGGGGAAACCCAAACAACTTCCTCTCAAAAAGGAAATATCTAGGAGTAGAAGAAAACAACAAGGCTTTTTGCCCAACTAACTAACTGAAAGACATTTTCACTTTTTACATGTCGGAATCACAAGAACACTTCACCACACCACATAAGCATATATCGAGCCACATTGGGTTGCTTTATCAACAGGCTGCACACTACATGACACATGTGCGTGCGACAGGGTGTACACTTCACTCCTGGTCGATCCCTATCGCATTAGCATGGGACAAATCGCTCCTCATGCAAGGCCTGCACTGCACTACCCCTAGTGACCTGGATAGAGATATAGGGACATCTTTTACAAGCAGCGTCTTGTGGAAGAAGCAGCCGAGAGGAATCTATCTGTCATATATACGGACATATGTCACTGGAGATATATGATCCATCCACAAAAAAGTCTCCTGCAGCGCCATCTTGAAGCTATATTGGGATCGAGTACGAGACAACACACGCAAAGCCACAGTCCAAGCACTTGAACCCCAGCCTATAAATACATGACTTGATCAGGACCTTGAAACCATCGTCGTCATCATCTCGATCAGACGATCACCATTATTTGGTAGAAACCACTGAATAAACCTCACCACCACCACCACCACCGTCGTAGTTTCCTGATATACTTTGTCCTCCTCGGCAAGCTCATGCAGACATAATCGCCTCGCATGCAGATTATTTGCACAGCCAGAAACTAATCTACACCAGTGACCGTGTATTAGTTAGCGCACCATAGCTATAGCTCTGGCTAGTGTGTGTTAGAGCATAAGAGAGATCGATCATTTATTCATGATGGCTTCCTCCTTGCCGCTGGTCACGACTGGACTACGGCGTCCGGCGTCGACGTCCAGCGACGGCCACGGCGGCACGCGCCCCAACGGTGGTGGCCAGCTGAACGAGGACCCTCTAAATTGGTGCGCGTGGGCGCACCAAGGGCACCGCCTGTGGGTGGGCATGCCAGACTCCTTCTGGGTGTTCACCTACAAGGTGGAACGGTGCCCGTTCCCGGGCAACCACGTGTGGTTGTCCTGCCCTTACGCGCACAGGGGTGAGCGCGCGCGTCGCCGCGACCCGAGCCGCTTCGCGTACGCCGCCGTGGCGTGCCCGGAGTACAAGGAGTCCAAGCGGCAGCTCCGGCTGGCCGGGTCTAGCGCGGCGCCCACCTGCCCGCACGGCCTCCACTGCGGCTACGCGCACGGCATCTTTGAAATGTGGCTGCACCCAACCCAGTTCCGCACCGTCATGTGTGACCGCGGCGCCGAGTGCTCCCGGAGCATCTGTTTCTTCGCGCACTGCGTCGCGCAGCGCAGGCGCGAGGACGACGAGGTGCCATTCGTCGTCTTCCCCGCCACGCAGCCGCCGCCGGCCTTCGTCCCGCCGCGCCTGGCTGCGTCGGCGTCCTCGTCCTCGCCCTCCCGTTCCCGGTCGGTCTCGGTCGTCTCTCGACCGGTTGACCGCGTCGCGGAGGCCATTCAGCAGGGCCACACCGTGCGCCTGCTTACGCGGCGGCACTCCGATGCCACCGGCGCTTCGTCGTCGACATCCTCCACCTCCCTGCTTGCCGTTGTCGCTAATGCTGCCGTCGCCACGGCGCCGGTGCCGCCTTCGGTGCCGCTGCTGCAGGCCTCGCCGTCGCTGGTCGTCGACGACGAGGATTTCGATTTCGTGGCCATGGTCACCAGCTGCTGCCTCGCCTCCGAGGCAGACTCTTGGGCTGAGAGGGCGGCGACCCGCATTTCGACCTCATCATGGACATCGTGAGGATTGATCTCGATCGCAAGTAATTAACGCCCGTGCATTCGTCCACATACGCACACAGACACTAGCTATATAGCTTTTGACGTTGTTTTTGTCTTCGTTAACGTTACATGTGACGGCGGCGCAGTGCGTGGCATCCATGCATGCGTGTATCTGGATGGATCGGCGTCGCGCCAAGTGGAGGTGGTCTGGACGGCGAAAGGAGGAACACCACTAGCAGCAGCATCGCCTCAAGGCCCGTGCCCGGCCGCATACACCAGCCGTGTATCCGATAGTATAATACGTAGTATAAAGTATATAGTATATAATACAAGGTGTCGAGTCCTTTACTAGTGACTTAACTGAATTATTGTAGGGTGATTTTGGACATGTATTATGGTATATACGGTGGATCCGTCTGGTTATGTGTGATATATGTGATGGGATCTATTATATGTGTCTGTAACGTGTGCATGGGCTTGTATGAATTCCGTGAAATGATGAATAATATGTAAATTAACATTTATTAGTATCTATCCTTGAATACAAACTTAGTTTGTTCTTGTGTTCTTCGATCTTTTTATGGCTTTTGGTGTGAACTTTGTAAGAGGATAAACGGGGTGGGGTGGGAGGGATTGAAGTATACCAACCTAAATTTTTATTACAATGCAACAAATGTCGGTATAAACTAGGAATAATAGTTTTGTAAACATTAGGGCACATATTGGTTACAAAATGGCCAAGGCCAGAAGCAAATCGGGGGACGGCTAGGTTTCTATATTGCATCATTTGTCAAAATGGATCTTAGGCAGATAAAGTCCAATGTTCACTATGATGTAATCTAGAAAACCTCGGCCCTCCTCTGATTTGCTTCTGACCTTAGCCATCATGTAACCAGGTGCCCTACAAAAACTACTATTCTCGGTCTATAACTACATCGGTTGTAATGAAAATTCAGGTGGGACACTTTCATCCTCCGTTTATCCTTAAAAAATTCACACCAAATGCTCATAAAAAAACACAAGAAGTTCTAAGTCTGTACTCAAGCTAGCTAGATAACAATATTTGTTAATTCACATTCATCATTTCATACAAGCCCACACATAGTTACAAACACATATATATACATCCATCACATATATCATACATAGGTAGACGGATCTACCATATATGTAACAAATGGTACATGTCCAACAAAGCTCCATTCCGGTAATAATCCAGTTAAGTTCATGACAAAAACACGACACCTCATATTATACTATGCTATGCTATTATACTATATACGAAACGGGCAAACGGCCGGTGTACACGACCATTGGGCTTGAGGCGATGCTGCTACTGCTTGCGTCCCTCCTATCGCCGTCTAGACCATTTCCACCTGTCCCGGCGCTGATCCATCCAAATGCACGCATGACGCTATGCACTGCACCACAGTCGTCACATGTGACGTAATAATATGCAGGCAGATACAAACCTCAATCAAAAGCTATAGAGTGCGTGTGTGCGCGTGTTTGTGGAACGCATGAACGTGTTCTCACGGTAGTTTTACTGCACTTGCGATCGAACGATCCTTCATGCCTAGCCCTTCTAGCTCCTGAATGATGAGCTCGAAGTGCGGGTAGCCGCTGCCCTCAGCCTTAGTGCCTGCCTCTGAATGATGACCGACTGCGAGCGAGCGAGTTGGAGGATGAAGACGCCGACGCGGCCAGGCGCGGCGGTGGGCGAGGGACGAAGGCCGGGGCCGGCTTCGTCACGGAGAAGGCGACGAGTCGTCGTCGTTGTCGCGCCTGCGCTGCGCGACGCAGTGTGCGAAGAAGCCAATCCTGCGCGGGCACTCAGCACTGCCGTCGCACACGACGGTGCGGACCTGGTGGGGCGCAGCCACATATCGAAGATGCCGTGCCCGTGCGCGTAGCCGCAGCGGAGGCCGCGCGGGCAGGTAGCCGCTGCGATAGACACGGGCAGCCGGAGCCGCGTCTTGGACTCGTCGTACTCGATCTGGGCACGACACGGCGACGAACGGGAAGCTAGCTGCTCGGGTCGCGGCGGCGCGCGCGCTCGCCGCTGTGCGCGTACACGGGCACGACATCCACACGTGATTGCCCGGGAACGAGCACCGTTCCACCTTGTAGGTGAACAGCCAGAAGGAGTCTGGCACGCCCACCCACAGGCGGTGCACCTGGTGCGCCCACGCGTGCCAGTTCAAGGGGTCCTCGCTCCGGCCGCCGCCGTTCGGCCGCGTGTCGCCGTGCCCGTACCTCGTGATCCAGGGCAAGGATCGAGGAGGCCATCATGAATTGACCCATCTCTTATGCTAACACACTAGCTAGAGCTAGTGCGCTAACTACACGTACGGTCACTGGTTTAGATTAGGCTACTTTTTTGTTGAGAAAAGGTTTAGATTAGGCTACATGATCACATGGCCAAGCCGCGGGATCGACAATGCGAAGCACCAACGAGGAAGAAGGCCAGGGCCCAGGAGGACCTCGGTGGGCTTTCCCGCATAATTGGCCCAACAGGCGAGTTCGATTTGTTGGCTCAACCCAACTGCAAGGCAGCGGCCCACCGCGGCCTCCTACAAGTCTGCATCCGGCAGCGGCCGACGGGCGGCGGCGGCGACGTGCCGCCGTACCGGGTGGATCCTGCCGACGGGAAGAGAGAAGAAGAGAGACAGCGAGGGAGATAAGCAAGGGCCCGCTCCTTTGGTTTCCTCGCTAGCGCTCGTGCTCGTTATACAACACTGCGCCACTGCAGTCGTTTTTCTTGCCGGAGCACGTAGACAAGGCACGTGAACGGCCGGTGAACCTCCTCTTCTTCTCAAAGTCAACCAAACGTCGGCAATGACGGCGCAGATCGACATGTCTGAGCTCCCACTCCACTACGGCTACTACCTCCTCATCCTGCTAATTCCTCTTCTCGCTGCCATCCCACTCCTCTGCCGCCGCCGCCGCGGCGGCGGCGCGCCGCTCCCTCCTCCGTCGCCGTGGGCGCTCCCGGTGATCGGCCACCTCCACCACCTGGCCCTCGCGGGCGCGCTCCCGCACCGGCCCGCTCATGCTGCTCCGCCTCGGCGAGCTCCGCGTCGTGGTGGCCTCGTCGGCGGACGCCGCGCGCGAGGTGCTGCGGACCCACGACCTCGCCTTCACGACGCGGCCATTCAGCCCCACGGGCCGGGTCCTGCTCGGCGATGCCAGCCGTGGCCTCGTGTTCGCGCCCTACGGCGACGGGTGGAGGCAGCTCCGCAGGATCTGCACCACGGAGCTCTTCAGCGCGCGCCGCGTCCGCTTGTTCAGGGCCGTGCGTGAGGACGAGGTCTGCCGGCTCCTCCGCTCCGTGGCGGCGGCGGCCGCGGCTTCTCCGGTGGACCTGGGCGCGATGGTGTCGGCGTACGTGGCCGACGCGTCCGTGCGTGCCATTATGGGCAGCAAGTTCAGGGACAGGGACACGTTCCTGCGCCTGCTGGAACGCCGACTCCGGACCGTGCCCGCGCAGAGCCTGCCGGACCTCTTCCCGTCCTCGAGATTGGCGGCGCTAGGACATGATGGCATTCATCGACCCCATCATCCAGGAGCACCAAGACAACAGAGGCGCCGCCGACGACGACGAGGACTTGCTCGACGTGCTGCTGAGGATCCAGAGGGAGGACGAACTCGATCCACCCCTCACCACCGAGAACATCAAGGCCGTCATCATCGTAAGATTTCCAGCTAAATCCTGAGATGAGAGACGACAATTCAGTTGAATCGTGAATAATGATGCTACACTCAGGGGTGGAGCCAGGATTTAGGTACAGGGGGCAATGGACAAAGCAAAGTAAAAATTCGTGTTGAACCCTTTTCCACGTTACCTTGGCAGCATATAGGCTTCTAATGGATTACAAATTTACAATTATCAGTTGAACAAACCAGTTTGACAGAAACTATGAATGGTTTTTCTTATAATTATCTAAAACCAGACACAGGAAAAAAAAAATTTTGAGGAAAGAAAGAGGGAATTTAGATAAGCACCTTACCTCGCTCCTGTGCGAGGCAGAGTGATGAACTGCTGATAATCTGACCGGGTTAATGATCAATGGACAACAATCGCCACATCTACAGCGGCGGCGGCGCATAGATGCATACTCGCGTCCGATGTTTGGCACTCTCTCGTCGGGCCGTATCCGAGCGCGAAGCCGAAAGTTGAAGAAGACGAACAGACGAGCAGGAGAAGGCCACCGCAACGCTTGGCATTTCGTGAGAGACTTGATTAGCTTTTATTTTCTTGATCAGATGAGACTTTAATTATTACCTTTTTTTAGGAAAATATGGGACTTAAT
>CM041631.1:2436306-2453819 GCA_023333625.1 Bothriochloa decipiens
GGAAAAGAATGCATACAGAAGCAGCTTCCTGCACTAGCAATAAATTTCGTAAACAGAAGCAGTAGACCACAGCAATGAAAAGATGCACATTGATCAATTATTTACACTAGACTATGAGAGTTTTCCATGGACATATACTACAGGAACTCGAATAAGATCATTGCAGTACTACCATAGATATGATAGCGGTTCACCATTAGGATGCATTTAGGTTGAACAGCAAGTGCAAGACAATACATATATCAGTTTTTCCATGTTAACGTATACGCAAAGTACAGGATGACAATCCGCTTCGTATATGGTTTCTCATACATGGACCGTATATATGTAGACCCTAATGATCCAGGACAATACCACGTTTATTTTTGTAAAATCTAGACAGGAGGAAAGTCAAATGCTTTTGATGTTCGTTCCAAACAACTTTTGGAGGATAAATCAGCAATTTATAATAAAACACTTAAATTATTTAAAGGAAACCAAACAAATGTTAAAGTTACCTCAGCACAAGCTTTTGGAAGAACAAGGCGCCCTATGCGGCCTGCATCACTTGCACTCAGGACCTTCTCGAACAATGGAACGATTGTGGAATTTGAACTTGTAAAATATAGTCAAGGAAGATAAAAGAAAACCTACATCTGTTACAAGCATATTATATGGGTTAAGCCCAATGATCTATTCTGGAGCCTTGTATTTATAAGTTACTAAACGTCAGAGATCAATGTCACTAGGAAGTTGACAATTTCAAATGAATGAAGGAATTATCAAGGATACTCTCCAGATATTTGTTGCAGCTCTTGGTCTGTTATTCTTGGCCAATACCTAGGAAGTAATTGATTGCGGCCTCTTCCCTCAGCAGGCGGTCTAGCAACACGAAGATGCGGAAACATGTCTCTCGTTGGATCAAAAGCAGCACCTTCACCAACCCTTGGTGGTCTGGTCAGGAAATGCCGAGCCCTTTGTGCGTGCTGTAAGGGAGATAGTGTAGTGTCAAGCTCTCTTCCTTCAGCAATGGCTGTTGTTGGTGATAGCATTTGTCTTTCTGCTGTTGAAGTAGCCTCCATCCTGTTTCCATTACTTGCAATACCTAAGGTCATGCTCAGACATGCCTCTGAAAATGATTCACCTGTTATGCTATCTGTATTAGTTGGATCCTTATTGTCATCTCTTCGAGTACATTGAGGTGACTCTAATGCACTTTGAGACCTAGTTAGGAATGGCCTTCCCATGGCCCCAATACTAAGGGTTGGTTGTTCCCATTTAATCTGCCTTGAACCATTCTCTATCTCTTTTTGTCTCAAGATAGTACTGCTTTGTCCAGTCTCTATGCCTTTTACCATGAACAGGTGATTGCTCTTATTTACAATAGCAATATCATCATTTCTGGAATCCAACATAAGAGAGGGTGGTTGTTCAAATTTTCTACTCGACAATAACTCGTCAGTTTTACCCAAAAACCGCAGATTATTTGGACATGGAAAAAGCTTTGGAACCACTTGGCCAGAAGCCTGTAAAAAGTACAATCAGAATAATTGAAAAGGAAAGGTCGATAATGTAACAAAAAAAGAACTTACAGACTGAGCTGCTGAATTTTTCATGCAAGTGACACATTGAACTCCTCCACTGTCAAGTAGATCATAAGAGTTCTTTGAAGCAACACATCCACAATGGAGGCGCTGAAACAGTAGAACTCATAAGAATACTGTTAACAATTCAGTTCATCCCAAGAAATTGCAGAATCGATTCCTCTGCAGTCTGACCGTATGGTGTATTTGTCACTGACAGGTGGGCCTGATGACCTGCCAGTGACAAAGTCAACAGACACCAGGGATTCGACTATGCTCAACTGCAGAGGATCTCATCGCAGAATTTGCTTTTGGTGAAATTTGCTTGTGTCGCCACCTCACCTTCCCACAAAATGAGCAGTCTCTCCATCCTGATTCCTTTTGGTGAAATATATCACAAAACACAAACTGTTCATATGCCAACCTAGTACACCAGAAACCACACAATAGAAATTAGAAAGGGGTCAATCTAGTATGAATTAAACAATAGTGCTTCCCTAAGAGAGAAAAAAAGGGTTGAAGCAATCCTTAAAAGAAATAAATTCTTTTTTTTTTAAAAAAAAAGAAAAGCATGTAGTTCCCGCAAAACCAGTGTCAAGAATTTTGATTCCAATACCACAGCACAAAAGAGGTGAGCGCCTCTACCAGACAGAGGTATGGCTCATCCCTGACACAAAACCGGTCAGAACTCAGAACTCTTTGGGGGGCAAATCCACAGTGACCGATGCAAATGTCGGTGCGCTTCTTGTTTTCAGTGACGAACCTATGAGAGCCCGAGCAACCGAACACTGACGAAATTCTCAAATTGCAGGTAGAGAGAGGGTGGTGAATCAACAGCAGCTACCAAATCGCTTCGTCAGAATTATACGACCCACCACCCAGGCAAGTCGAGTCATAGTCAACGCAACTTTCCGGAGTCTCTACACGCTCCAGCTCGGCATGGTTTCCGCACAAATCCGCTCGCTCGTTGGGTGAATCCACTTACTACGACGAATGATGCGCAAATCGCCGCACCTTTATACAGAGTCATCAGGTAAACAAAAATCACGTCTTTTCTTCTTAAAAAAAAAGAAGGGAAAAGGAGAGGGGGCGGGGGGGGGGGGGGGGGGCGGGGGGGGGGGGGTAGGGAGAGGAACAAAGTCGCAAAGCAGGGAAACGCAAAAAGGGGAGGAAGGACTGAGGAGAAGCCATTCGCAGGAGGACGGCGGCGGCGAGGACAAGCAGAGCGGACAGGGAGGAGGAGGAGGGCCGTACCCGCACTTGTCGCAGAGCAGGGCGAAGCCTCCGGATCGCAGTGGCCAGCCCTTCCTCCAGTCCCCTCCCGCCCCGACCACCGACGACGCCGGCCCGCCGCAGGCCGGGTTCATGCACCTCTTGGCCGCCGCCATAGCCATGGGCAGGCGGCCGGCGAGCGCAGCCGCTCCTCTCCTCTGATCAAAGGTCACCCAGCTGAGCAGGCCGAGCGCATCGCCCACGGAAAGAGAGAGAGCGAAAGAGAGGCGAGCCGGGAACGGGACGCTAGCCTAGAGGCGGTGGGGGAGGCGTAGCTTTCCGGTGGCGGTGGATGTGGAGAGGACAACGAACGCGCGCACCCACACCCAGCCGCGGGCGGTCGCTGCTGGCGATTGGTGCATGCGGGGAAGACAAGGAATGGAATACGAGGGGGATCAGCAGGGGCGGATGGGGCGAGGAAGCCGTAGTGGTGGTTGTAGTAAACTAACAGCAACACCCCATCCTCCTCTCCTCTCGCCTGTTCCTGTTGCTAACGACTGATGATTTCTTTTTCTTTCTTTTTTTTTTTAAAAAAAATACTCCTAGTACTGCTAGCATAGAGTAGTGCTCAGTCACTAACTCGCAGGGGAGTTGCAGGTGGAGGGAGTTTTTTTAATATTTGTTCTGAAAAAACAATTGGCAGGAAAGCAAAGTGATGGTTCCTTTTTGGGGTGGGGGGTTGGAGGAGCATGGCACGCACGCACAAGCACGACATGGTCCGGTCTGCTGCTTTTTCTTGCTGCGCTGGCCGGAGATCGATCGCACGAGCTAAGCTTATAGCTTGCACGGCAGGCAGGAGTACTATCACAGCACAGCGAGCGTTGCGTGCCGTGCCTGTGTCTGTGTGTGCTGCGTTGCTCCCCTCCACGACCACGAACGAAGGACGACTTTGCCTGCATGCCTGGCCGGACTGCAGGTGTGCCGGCGTGCAGCTCGCTACAACCTTTGCTGCATGCCTGTCCTGCCCTGTTTCCTGCACCATTGTCACGCTGCCTCTCTGATCGGATCAAGGAACCATGGGCGAAACAGAAAAGAAACCCGTGAGCGGGCGCCATTGACGACGTGCCAGCAGTTTTGCCGCCGGCAGAACGCGCTGATGAACGGATGTTTCTCGGTTTCCGTATATGTTTGGTTTATTTCATCCGGGAATAGAACACGAGACTGTATAACGGAAGGAGGCTGCGCTGTGGTTCTGGTCCGTGCTGCTGCTGCTGCAAGCATGTCAATGCGCACACAGGCGAACACTAGTAAATGCATGCCGGCCGATTATTCGGCTGGCTATAGCATCTACTGCTAGTGCGTGGCAGGCAATTCAATGCCGCGCGCCATCGAAGCCGCTTGATCCGCCTACCTGGCACGCATCGTGTCGTAACGTCGCCTTCAGGCTTCAGATGCTGCTGCTGCTGCAGGCAGCTGCCAGCCTTCCAGGTGGGAACCTGAGCCGGCCGGCCGCACTGGCGTGGCGTGGCGCTCACACCACGCGACACGCACGGCTCGTCCTCGTTCGTAAACGTTGCGCTCGACGTGCGGTTCGTGACTTGTACTGTAGCCTCGGCGCCCGCGGCAAGCAATTCGCAAACTTCCCGGCCGGTCCAGGCGGTACGGTCCGCGTGGTGGGTGTGGGTGTGTGGCTCTCGCGCCTCTCGCCGCGCGCCAGTCACCACGACGGCGACGTGGATGGACATGGGCGCCGCGGGGCCGGGCCACCGGACCTTCGATCTCCTCGGCGAGCCGTCCACGTCGAGGGGGCGGGTCTCGGCTCGGCGTGATCGTGAAGCTGCCAAGGCCAGAGCCCATGCGTCTGCCGTCACTCGGTGGGAACGGTGGTGCGGCGTGGAGTGGAGCCCGCGGCCGGTCGCCGTCGGGTACCGGAACTACAGGTCAGCAGGCCGCGGACGAACCAAGCCGGGGCTGTGTTACGTGCGGCCGACACGAGTCCCCGTCGCGGACGAGGAGCACGGGTTTCCGGGCCCTCGTGGTAGTGAGTGGACGATCCCCGGCGAGCCGAATAACGATGAGGATTGAGGACGTTGAAGGGGACGCCGGTCGCTACGTACAGTATACTAGCTATCCTAGCTACTCCTACTACCTTATACTCCGTACGTACGTATTTTTTGTGTGCGTGTCAGCGTGTGGCAGCTGGAAAAGAGCAGGGCCGGCCGGCGAGCATTTGACAAAAGGGTACAATACACAGGGTGCGTGCTGAAGGCTTTAGTCTTGAGTATGAAGGAAAAAGTTGCCGCGACCATGACCACCCAAGAAATTTGTGCATTGGGACACATCCCATGATAGGACCTCTTCCATAAAGGGCAAAATAAAGCCGCAACCGGAAGACAATTTGTGACGTGAGAAAGTAAGAGATGACAATAAGGAAGATTCGTCTATGACATCAATTCGAGTGAAAATCCACCCTCGCCGGTCGCCACCAAATCTGGTGGATCCTTTGAAACTCGAAACCCACACCCACCATTGTAGAGTAAACACGTACGCTACTAATGCATGCATGCGTTACACAATCAAACATAGCCATCAAGTAGTGCTGATGAGGTAATTAACCAAAGGGAACGTGTTGTGGGGAAACCTAGCTAGCTACATGGGGATGGATGAGTTGCAACCCAAATGACGTTTGGGAATCTACGGTAGTCCGACTTTAATTTGTGGTGCCTAATTCGGTTTGGGCTTAAAATCGACAAAATATCTTGTTGTACTCTCTACTCTTGCTCTCGATCGATCCAAAGTTATTAGAAGGTCCTCCACAGTCACTATATGAGCAGACTAGCGGGATCTGCCTAATCTGATCTGAGGGAATATTTCCAGCAACAAACATGGGACATCATTACTCCAGTCAAGGCTGGTTGGGCCCAGCCCAGGTCTGCCACTTCGCCAATCGCCATCCGCAAGGCAAACTAGCGGGCCAGCCAGTTCATGCGAGCCCACGGCGGCGAACCCAGCCACAATGCCCCCGCATTCCACGTCAGCCATCAGGTGCCGCGCCTGCGGCTTGCTTTGCCTTTGCTGCTTGCTGTGTGGAATGCGGTGCCTGCCTGCCGCTCTTCCGGTCCAGCACTGGCATTGCCACTGATCCAGTCCAGCGCATGCGCATGGGCATGGGCATGGATCTCATTTCAGGCAACATGCATCACGCCTACTGTAGTCACATTCGCCAGCCATGCAAGGGATGCAATGCAAACAGTACAGTACTGGGAACGTTTGGAATATTAGCAGGCTCATCATGCTCTTTCTGCGCTCCTTTTATTCAGCACAGCAACACAGACACTTCAGTGTTCAGTCTCAACAACAATATTTACAGAACGCTCAACGATTAATTACTGTGCGACTGCAGCCTCTAAAAACAACTAGAGAGAAATCAACGGAACTCTAAACTGTGCGGTCAGAGATCCTAATCTGCTCTGTGACTTCTTTCAAGAAGAAAACAAAAGGCGAAGAAACAGGCTGTGATGAGATGAAACAATCTACCAATACTCTGTACGTCCTTCAGGATCATAGGATCTGTATGGAGAAATCAGCATCCAATTCTGCGCACGAAGGGAAGCTCGAGGCAGCCGTCTTTTCTGTCGACATAGGTGGCTGCCGGTGCGATGCAAATATGCAGTGCTACTTAGTAGCTCTTTATGCTGGATCCATGTAAGCCTTGCCGTTTCAGATGTCTGCATGGTCGACGGGGACGACAGAGCGCTGTTGGTTCGGCATGTCTTGGCTCTCCAGGGGCATGTACTGAGCCATGATCGCGCGGATCTCTGAATCCATGTAGCTCTGGGGATAGACAGGAACAATGACTCATCTCTTCTTAAGCTTAATGCATAGATAATCTCTACCAAACAAACAAACAAAAATGCAGGTGGAGTAAACTTAAGGTGAAGGTGGGTGGATTGTTTTACCCGTAGCCTGTATTTGTACACGGCGTATGCTCCTGCTCCAGCCAAGGCAAGGCCGAAGAAAATCACCCATAGGAAGCCCCAGCCCATAGACGAACTGGATTGTTTGCCTGCAGCATTAAGGGTCACATTACTACTGCTGCTGCTGTAAACAGCTTGCCTATCCATTTGAAAAGACTGAGGTGTGGAGTCCCGATGACTGACACAGGTGTAAGGTTAGATAACTCACTGATGCAAGTATCATGCTCTCTGATGTACAGCAAATTGCTGCCGCCACAGCTGCACTCGTAGCTTCCCCATGTGTTCTCACAAGAGCAATCCTTGCACTGGCAGAAAAGCTTCTCTTTGCATTCATCGACATCTGCAAATGGCAAGCAGAAAGGCGTTGCGTGAAAGGAATCAAGGAGGCTCAAATTGCTGCCAGCCCGGACCCGGAGCCATCATTGTGTTTGATAAATCGATAGTGATGGCTCTATTAGAGGAATTTCTAGTTTACCATAGCAAATATCATTGGTCAAGCACAACTACCAGCCAGTCTAGCCAGGTGCAAAGGTATTATTCATTTCTTAAAAAGGAAAAGAAAAGGACCTAGTCTTGCAATATAAATTATGCTAAGCTATAGTTGCAAATGAGCATATTATGTCAGAAACTCAACGTGAAACTTATCTCTCAAAATGTTGTAGAGAAAAAAATTTCCCCCCAATATTAATAGTAGTACCTTGGCAACTGTTCACTCCATCCCCCCTGAAACCTGATGGGCATTTGCAGCCTTTAGCTTCTTGATTCTGTAGAGTTCCAGAATTAGTTTGTTGCTCCAAACAGCAGCCACAAGCGAAACCGAAAACTAGAATGTATCGAAAGAGGCTATCTTACTGAGCAGGCAGAGACAGTCTTCCCATTCCTAGTCTCATTCCAGCAGCCCCCATTGTTGATCTGGCACCTACCAAGACCAGAAGCTGCCAAAGGCAAGCCAATTAGCATATGCATAATGACATGATTTGGAAAAACAAGGTTGAAACTTAGACCTTATGAGAAAAGATGGTAAATTTGAAAGTATTACCTTCACAGTGGCTGTACCCATCACCTATGAACTTTACACTATTGACAGTAGGACATTCACAAACACGACCACGGAAGGTATCCTACAATATAAGTCTCAACAAATTAGAAATGTGTACTCAGTCATGAACAATTATGAATAAGGTAACACTCCACGCTCACAACCCCACAAAAATGTAAAATTGTACCTTGCACGCAGAAACATTGGTAGCCTTGTCTAACCAGCAACCTCCATTGTTCTCCAAACATTCATTTGTCTCAATATCTGCAAAATAGAGAAGCCACCCCACAGAAAAGGAATGCAGCATCAGAAGAAGTGCAGGTACGTAAAGTTCTTTAACAAAAAGGGGAAAATCTCACAAACCTTCGCGCAAGCAGACATCAGGTTCAGTTGTCTCCTCAAATCCCGAGCATACTGCTTTTAGCACAGATCTTTTTTCCAGTTTGCCTAAAGGGAAGATCAAAATGATGGCATAAACGGTGTTGAGGCATACAAGACTAACTGTACATCATGATATAGACCATACCTCTGTATTGTCTGTTATTGACAACAAGAGTAGGCAGTATAGTTACATCGCCGCGAGAACCATGCCCAATCTAGAAGATCGAAAGCATAAAGATTTTTTTTTTTAAAAAAAAGCATAAAGATCACCCAGCCAAAGAACAAACTGAAAATATATGGAAGGAGCCCCTGACAATCTAATGGTTAATCTTACTTGAGCATCCTGTTCTGCTTTGAGGACTGGATTTTCTTTATCGGCGTCAGGATCTCCAACACACCTGTTGATTTTCTCAATGTCCAATCCTATAGAAACAACAGATGAATAAATTTACAGCAAATATATCTTCATTTTTTTTTCGTGTATAATCAAGTCACGTGGATAATGTTTACAAGACCCACCAAGTGATTTGATAACACCATTTGCACATTCACGTGTGTACTTCTTCTCCTTCATTGGGCACCTAACAGCAAAGTCGTGCACATAATCCCACCACATCCACGGCCTGCGAGTTTCATTGGCAACTCTGAACACGCAAATTTGAATAAGGTTCTGAAGCACAACATCTTTGCCGTCATATCCAATGCTGAAATCCTGCTCTGGGTCTGGTGCGCAATATCTCCCATGATTGATACATTGTGACTTGCACTGTGTGCTTAGGATAAAAGCTTCTGGGCAATACCATGTGATGTAGTGAGGGGTGAACTGGGTGTAACCCCTTTTCTCAAGGGCCTGCGCTATTCCTCTGAAGCTCCTTACGAAGTTCATTTGCATGTCACATTTAGCGCCACATTCATCATTGCTGTTTGTCCAGAACTCATACTCCACACGCTCATCAGGATGGGGCAGAGATTCCCTCCAGTCCAGAAGGACATTCACCATTTCTCCATTTTTCAGTGCCTTCCTGAGGTCATCTCCAAATCTCTTGGTCACAAGTGCTGAAGGAATTGTGATGTTCTCCATGTGCTCTGTGCCACTGGATTCTGGAGAATCCATTGTGATCAAAGGCTCGACTTTGTCGTCGGCAACAAGAACTGCTGCAGCTCCAGCATTTTGTGCATTCCATCCCTTGGTTGTGAAGTAGCAGTCTGCACACCACAAACAATTCTACAATTTCAATTTCGAAAAACAATCCAAAATAAAGTTTCAATTAATCTTACAAATATAAAGTAAAGGAAATGAATATGACCCCAGTCCCCCTGCATCAGCTGTAAGCTTTGATGACACAGGGCGATTCATTCTTACCACAAAAAAGAGAAGAATCTTTTATGGAGAGATAGAACTAAACAACTGGGACAAGCAAAGCCTCAAACTAGGACTCCTCTGAGTCCTGGCTCACTCAAGGCACAGCACCTCCAAAAGTGTACCTGAATCTTAACCTTACACTTTTTGGTTAGATGACTAGATGAGGCGAGAAATCCACACCCTGTCAGCCTGTGACGTTAACTGTTGGCATACGGGGGCAGGAATATATAGCCATGTAAAAGAATTCAAAGAAACAAGCACTTGTACTTTGGATCGGATTCCATTGCAAATAGTACCATTGTACCAACTGACACATGAAAGGAAAGATGTTGAAGAAAAAAAAAGCTATGCGTGCGTAACCCAGTCTGACAAAGACTTGCCCCAAGAACATGAGTTCAGACTTCAGACTGAACCAAGTATTTTTTTTTTAATTTTTTTAAGATAAAGGACTGAGCCTTAAAAAGTACAGAGACTTCCAAGATCGAGCTTGATCATACAAAATTAACGGGACATATATCTTAAAATGTTGCTAGTGGCTCCAGAGGACAGGACAAATGAAACACGAAGGCACACGTAAGAACGAACCGAAATAAATTACCGGTGGACATTTCCACAGTGGCACATGTGCACAGAGAATTCTATGGGGTCTATGTTTAGTTAATGTAATATAATTGCCTCATGGCAGATTGAATCAAATCAAAGAAATTAAAGGTAAGCCTGATGGATATGGCCGGATCACCGTACCTCCGCGATCGACGAGCAGGAAGACGGGGAGGCCGCCGGGCTTGGGCTTGAAGGAGAGGCCGGAGTCGTCGAAGGGCCTGCAGGCCTTAGCGTCGGCCTTTGGGTAGACGACGACGCCGTGCATGGTGCCGCCGTACTGCGGCATGCCGAAGTTGCCGATGGCGCACTCGTAGACGCCCCGGAGCGCGGCCGGGGACGTGACCCGCAGGCTGTTCTTCTCCACCACGAACCGCGCCGCCGCCCGGTGCGTGGCGAGCGCCAGTGCTAGGAGCAGCAGCCACCGCCTCGCCGTCGCCGTCGTCGTCCCCATGGACACACGACAGGATCCGAGGCTTGTTGGTTCGCTCCGGCCGATCGATCAAGCGATCGACGTACCCAAGAAGTGGTGTGGAGATGGGATGGGTTCTTGGAGCCGAGGAAGAGAGCGAGCGAGGGGCAGGCACCCTTTCCGTGCGGCTTGGGTGGCTTCAGGACAAGAAAAGGCGAGGCGAGGCTTTTGCGGGCGCGAGCGCAACGACCAAGGAGCAACAAGGGACCTGCGGCCCGTGCGGCCGTGCTCGGAGGGTTCGGTTTTGACTGGGCCGGCCGGGAGACGTGGCGCTGCGCGGTAGAAGAGGCTGCTGCTGCTGCACTCTCTCTGCAGCAGCAGACCGCTTGCTTTGCGTGGGGGTTTCGTTTCGGGGACCCTTTACGTTCCGCAGCAGCAGCTTGGGGCCAAGTCGACACTTCGACGTCCACAACCGTCAGCATCGATCCCTCTTATAAAAATGCACGTCTACAATTTAAAAAGTCAACTAATTTTATATTTAACTGCCTTTATTATAGCAAAAGGTATAAGATTACCTAGAGGCTGGAACTATTGTGGGCAGAGAGCATTTATCCCCTTGCCGATAATGGTTATAATTTGGCCTCGATCTTGCACACTTATAATGTTTTGAAGTTAATCGTTGGATTCAGCATAAGACCACTCTCTGGCTTTGGTGTTCAAAAGACTCTGTCTAGTGCATGGGATGTACCAAGACATAAGAATTAGGAATTCTAAAAAAAAGATAAGAATTAGGATGATATAATCCTTTTTTGCGTTATGGTTGAAAGGCAAAATCTTGGGAAAGAATGAAAGATGGTGATAATGACTGTTTTACGCCAATAATGATTTATTTCAAACTACAGACAGCCCAAATGCAAGCAGACGGTGATGGGAACATTAGAATTGACACCATGGTCCAATTTTAATCAGCTAGATATATTGGTGGATCAGTGACCGCACAAAATACATGATGAGCCACAGGATTTAAACACATGCATCTTGGACCAATATTTCAGAAAAGCCATCAAGATCATATAACACAGTTGAACCATGGAGTTTCTGTGTGATGAAAAACAAGTCAAATACTCCCCTCGTGAGGATTACATGCAAAAGGAATGCCTACATCTGGATAAAATCAAACAAGGAAACATGAGGGGGTCTCATATTATTTGCTGAGTTATCCAAGCTCTCTTCAATCAGGAATCATCCCGGACAAAAGTGGTGTATCAAAGTTGCAGTTGCCGACTTGCAGCCTTTTATGCATGGAGACTCATGCCTCAGGTTCAGGTTTCTCAAAGAAAGTTTTCTTAATCCAGTCGAATGGCTGCAAAAGAAGTCCAAAGAAATTTCAGAATCTCAGGTGAAAGAGGCACTAAACCAGTAGGGTACACAGCAAAACAGGAAAAAGACCAGAATTGATGAAAGAAACTAAGATCTTTAACAAAACACAACAAAACAGGCACAAGGACATCACATCCTCTGTTAACAAAGAATCAAGTGATTCAAAAGAATGGATGATAGAGTAACCTCTGAACACGTGTCTCAACCCAATAGGATGATCACTATAAGGAGGATATCACCAGCTCCATGGCTATTGTCATTACAAACTCAAATGACCTACTGTAAGACATGCATTATCAGAAATACAGGTGGAGGCCTACAGGTACACTTGTTCTCATTAACAACATATGTTCTTATTTCTCCAGATATTACACAAGTAAATAGCCCCTCAATAAGTTCCTCAAACATAAGCATATATGCACAAGATTTAACATGGCTATAAAAAGAACCAGGTGATGCAAATCAAGGCACCAGCAAAAATAATAGATGCAGCCATGCAGGTGAAAGCAAAATGATGCCACCAAAATGATGCCACCACATGACCACATAGGTTAACTAAGAATTTAGATTACAATATAAATGTGTTACAAATTTCTAGTGAGGAATATTAACCAGAATTATGTTAAATTTCTGCCAAGTGGTAACAGAAATTTGTATATTTTGCTAAACTACAGTATACTATATCATTGTCAAATTAAATATATGTTTGCGTGATAATGACCTGGTATCATGTATCTATTTCAACATTTGCCACACCTTATTTATTGCAACGATTTTCTGATTCCTGAGACCCATTTGACATAGCAATTCCAAGAGATAAATTAATAGCCTGGGTCATCACGAAAATGAGGGATGTTCATCCTCTTCTACCCCCAAATTCATTCATTAAATTCATTCGATCCAGAGGGCAAGTTTGACTAAGCAAAAACCATATCACAATTCAAACCCCAATAGAGCGTCTAATTGATTGTTGATCAGACAAGAGTACGGATCCCTAAGACCCGATCTAACATCCGCAGATCCAGACGAACAACGACGATCACACCACACGAGCATGACGGAACCGATCTACAACAACCAAACCCTAACACCGCCGCAGCAAACAATTCCACAGATCAGGGAAGGGCTAGGACTACAAGCCTTCTACCCGTGCGAGACACGGTCCATGCACCGGAAGAGATAACGGCGGATACGAGATGCGAGCAGGCCGATGGATCCTGACCTGGACGAGGTAGAAGCCGGCGGTGCCGGCGAAGACTCCCCAGGAGGCGGCGGCCACGATGTCTGTGGACTGGGGGCGGCTGCGCGGGGAGACGAAGCGGAAGAGGCCGGAGCTCGACGCCGGGAGTGCCATCGCCGCCGCCGCTAATCTCGGTTCACCCTTGGCGTGTCGTCGGCTTTCTCTCTCTGACTCTCTGAGGCAGGTGAGGAAGGCCGGTGAGGAATTATGAGCGGAATATACGGACTGCTAAGTTTTGCGGGCGCAGTTAGGCCTATATTGTCCAATAAAAGCCCACGAGACTACATGGGCCTGATTGGAAAAAATTAATTGAGGCCCATACATGTAGCCATGTGTTTCACGCCAAAAGAGGTTGTCCGCAAACCTGTAAATAGATTTAATCTCTACTTTTTTTTTAGATTTACGAACAAACCTACTTGCATTTCTGTTCTCATTGCCCCATCCTGCCCTCATTGACAATTTTTGGCGGCTCCCATCGTCGAGTCAGGTAACATACTAACTAGACTAGGCTTTGTTTGAGCTTTTGTCTGATTTCTGAAACAAATAAACTGGCTGTTGACTTGGCTTTAAGAAACTGACTTCTGATGAAATGAACTAAAAGCTGAAAAGCATGTTGAAATCAGCTTTTTCTACCTTTCAGTGTATTGAGAGGATAAAATTTTATTTACAAACCAATAGCAAAACACCAACAGAGACACAAACCACAAGCTAATAACCAACTGAACCAAAAAATAAAACTCAATAACTATAGCTCATCAAACAAACAAGACTCATGATGGATCATGGTGGTGACTCCTTGAACACCTACGCAGGCCGCCGATAATTTTCTACAAACCCAGTCCCAGTGCTATAGCCCTCACCCTCACCCGCCCACAATAAACAAAAGGGTCTTCATTTAAACCTTTTTTTTTTGCGAAAACATTTAAACTCTGTGTTTGCGTTTGGTACCGAGCTTGAGCGTGACGCAGGGAAAGATACATGCATGGAACCGCTAGGCACTGTGCATTGACACGTCGACAGTACATGGGGGCACAATAGGCTATATTCGCAGTGAATCAGATGAGCACGTCCAAAGACGAAAAGAACAAGTTCCTTGTACTAGCTAGCTAGTGTCCATACCTATCAACCTCCAAATTATTGTCATGAACCCATCTGCAGGCAGCCGGGTAACTTTTCCGGTGTTCTCTGATGGCGGCTGGAGTTGGTGAAGTGAAAGGGATCAAATCTAACACTGAGATTTTACTTGCGTGGCAAGTGGTTTTCATCTGCACGTAAAATCTGACGACCTAAAAAGTAGCTGTCATTTGTGGATAAACTAGTGCAGCACATCAATATCACATATCCAAACTCGTGGATTCACTAGCTGAAAGGAAGATAACAAAGAAAGCAACAGATCGATTAGCATTGCTGAATTGTAAAGCAAGTCCAGATTAGCATTTGTTGAATTGTAAAGTCCGTCCATGAGCAATTGTTGCAGCACGCCTTCAACTTAAGAAACTGACACACTGAATTGATCAACAGTTGAAACACTTAAATAAAGGTATATATATGCAGGCTAAAGTACTAGAACTACACTTGCTGGCAATGCACTATATACGTGTAGAATGTTCAGAGGAATAATACTGTTTCAACATGCAGGAACTTTTAACCGAAAAAGGGCTTATCTCTCTTTAGACCTTAGTCTTGATCAAGTGGACAGCTCTAGCTTAGCTAGGGGATGATCTTTCTTTTTTAACTTTCACTTAACGAGCAGAATACGCCAAGCGAAAAACTTTCACTTAACAAGCAGAATACGCCAAGCGAAAAAGCACTGTGCTTTTACATACACGGCCTGTAAAGTCCATGTGACAGGAAATATATTGGATCCAAACTGACTTGGGAAGTTCAGTCGTCAGACCTCGCGACTTTGCCATGAAGTTTTCTTTGGTTTTCTCGATCTCATGCCTATCTATCTCGCCTATATTTAATCGTTTGAGATCTGCATAGATTAGTGATATCTATTGCTCAACCAATCCGTCGTCGTAGGGTCCATCCACGCACGTGCTACCTTCAGTCGTTGTTGAACTGATCAACAGACCATTGAGTTATATATATCAGTGTGGCAGAAATCCAGATATAGACAATAGTGCCGACCTCATTCCTACTATTGCAACTTGTAAGTTGTTGTAACCAGTAACCATTGGCTAGCATCAGAGCCTTCTACGCCTTTGATTAGTTCTCTGCAGTTGTGGGCCTGCATATGTCCTAATCAGTTGTCTAATAATATGTATACTCTACCTTGATACATAGTGGTTGAGCACGTTTAGAAAGAGAGTTAATACCCTTGCTCATTAACTGTATTTTTTAGCTTGCTTCCATGCAGCCTTCTGTGTTGTACACATGCTAGACATATTGTTGGTGGTGTAGCATATAGAACTTTGTCTGCACTTTTTTCAGTAGAGTGTAATATATTTCAGTTGGGTTCCTTTCTAGTGGTGATTGCTCTGGACTAAAAAAAAAAAGAGGGTTCTCTTTTCATGACCTTTTTTTTTTTTGCCTCAATGCATCCATGTGTCGAGTGGTTGAACTATCCATTTTAGTTTCTATGTGACTATGTCCTTCCGGTCCCCTAATAAAACAATTGCATATGCACTATATATACAATGTGGTAGCTTAGCTAGTCAAAGTCTTCGGAGTGCAGGACTTGAAAGTGGACGAGAGTGAGCAATATTGAAGTTGGGTTGACAGTAACCCCGGCCAATATTGAAGCTTTTCTAATTTGTGTTGCCACAACGGGCCTACGTGGATCTCCATCGCTCCAACCAAGCACCGATGCAGAAAGAAGCTAGCTAGTGGTTACCCGACTAGTGACAGGAATGATCTACACATATATAATATATGATAATTGGCTTCAAAAGCGATAAAGAGAGTTAGCAGGCCACAAAACCGGCTGGCCCGGTTGGCAAAACCCGTGTACTGATCCTACAATATATCGATCATAGTGTTCACTGCTTGCAGCTAACTAAAGTGCACTATGAATCTTGGCAAGATTTCGTGGCATAATTCTACAGATCCCGTTTAAGATTCCATTCTCACGATCGCATATGACATCGACCTCAGTTCTTTAACCAACTAAGCTATTCTCATTTCGTCAATGCATAGACAGTTGCTGAGCAAACATGAAGCTAATAATTGGCCCTCTTTTTTTGTACTTGTTTCCCCCCCTAAGAAAACATGAAGCAGAGAGGCTCAAATACCTACACGAACGCACAATCACCTATACAAATGTATAACTAAGATGATAAAATTACCAATGATCCTTTATCTTCGACAATCACATCATGTACAATGTCATTTATTCCTTGAATAAATTCAAGAAAATAAATGTACCCTGAATAAATTCAAGAAAATAAAGGTACCCTTGCCATGCCACTGTGAACCCATGCCACAAAAAAAAACGTAACTACTTCACCCTAGCTAATTCTTTGGGTTGATGTTTGCACTCTGAAAAACATGATTATGATTGGTAATAATGGTACATCTAAAGCTAGCTGACTCAAGTGAGAGGACGAAATCACTCACTCGATTTTCCTCCTCCTACTGCCTGCTTTTTCTCCCCTCATCCTTCAACTCCGGCATGCTCACTTCCTTCTTCTCCAACTCCGGTGGGCTATAGTTTGTCCGACGAGACTCCCCCGGCCGCCATCCCTTGCCGCCAGGGCACCCCTAAGCCGCCCGCCTGTATCCCCGCCGCCGACTTAGGGTCCGGATAGATAAGTTCCACCACAAATGAACCTAAAGATCAAGTTGAGACAATATATTCATTGTATTTAGTCTTGCA
Organism: Bothriochloa decipiens; assembly: GCA_023333625.1. Taxonomy (NCBI): domain Eukaryota; kingdom Viridiplantae; phylum Streptophyta; class Magnoliopsida; order Poales; family Poaceae; genus Bothriochloa; species Bothriochloa decipiens. Next base: position 2,453,293 of record CM041631.1, read on the forward strand.
TATATGTACAAATGCACAAAATAAAGGCCTTACAATACAATTCATATCCTTGGCCATATGCAAAACCCTGTTCAGGATGAACTAGAGATGTTGCCTTATTGTATTGACCATCGTACATCATCCATGTGGATTACCTGATCACATCATGAAACTATAGTCATGCATGGCTACTACTAGTACCGTAGTACTACTTGTGCAAGTAGTCGAGTGTGCATGCAAACTGCTGCAAACGTGGCATTGGCTGGATATGCATGCATCATCCTTTGTCAGAGATCGAAGCCAAAGAGGTCGTCATCCCCAAAGGAACCAAACGGCGGCGAGCCGGTCATGAATCCGTGGCTGCTAGGAGACGACGGGAAGCTGCCCGTGCCAGGGCCACAAGCCATGTCGCTGGTCGTCCCTCCCGGCCAGTACTCCGCCGGCGCGGACCCCACGGTTGCCGACGAGGTCATTGTCCCACCAGCTGATCCCACCACGGCTGCGGCGAGCTGCGCGGCCGGCGTCGAGCTGCTGCTGAGCGCCTCCTC
>CM041631.1:2468587-2481995 GCA_023333625.1 Bothriochloa decipiens
CACTAATTGTTCTCTCATTTGCCCTAGACACCCATCTACTTACTGAGGCAAATCTTGACAGATCAACCCCGTGTACACCTTGAATAATTTCTCTTTCTCCATAATAAATTTAAAATCCTAACTTCTCCGACATCTGTGTAATCTAAAAATTTTACCTAAAATACCTTTTCACTAATATATTACTAATATTATTTCAACTATAACTATTTAATTTAACAATATATATAAAATAAGAATATAAATAATACTACCAAAATATAATATTAATCGCTCAACTGCTCATTACATTATCTAACAATTAATATAACACACATTAAATAATTATATATAAAATTATTTTTTTTACTTACCGAAAATTTTCCTCTTCCTCTCTGCTCCTTCTTCCTCTTCTTCTTCTCTTCTCTTCTCTTCTCTTCTCTTCTTTTCTCCTTCTCTTCTCTTCTCCCCTTCAACTCTCCGCGCCAGCCGCCAGCTGCCTTATATAAAGCCGCCACGTCGCCCCCTGTTCGGGCGACAGGGGACAAAGTCGCCCCCTGGTCGGGCGACGTGGGGCCCGCCATGCCACGTCGCCTATTTAGCGGGCGAGCAGGGCCAAGTCGTCCCCTGGTCGGGCGACATGGAGCCCGCCGCGACACGTGGGGGGACACGTCGCCCATCGGCCAGGCGACGAGCTCCACGTCGCCTGTTGGTCGGGCGACATGGCCAAGGTAGCCCGCCAGTCGGGTGACAAGGCCCATCTTCGCCCTTCCAACGGGCGACTGGTGACCTATTCCTGCAAATTTTTGAAAACGGAGACTAATTTTATAATTTTTTTTAAAAATAAGTTTATTAATAAAAAAAATTCTGTGAGTGGAAAATTTCGCTGCGGCCTCAATTCATTGGCCGCCTAAAGCCCAGTACGGGCCCGGACTCTCCGGCCGTCTGCCCGGCCGCCGCCGCTGCAGAAATGCAGAGGATACGAGTATACGACACGACACGACAACCTTTCTTTCGTGCAACAAGTTGGTGCTGCAAGCATATCCATGCATGATGCTGCAAGTTAAAGCAACTCGAACGGGAGACGATCAATGGACAAGCAAGCAAGGATTAGGCATCGGGCAAGCAGACGGTGACACGACAGATCGCCTCGCCTAATAAACAGCTGGTCCATCGCGTCCACACGGCCGGCATATCTCTCGCCGGTATTTTGTCCCGCTCACCCTGAACCTCCGTGTCTGTATCATCAGACACAAAGCAGGAATGGGCGGCCGCGAGCCACGCGACGTCGCGTCATCGGAAATCAGCTAGCTAGCGCGTCCGGCCAATCCAATGCAACCGCGTCACGTCTGGGATCGGACTCGCCGGAACCATGTACAGTACGTACTGGCCTGGTGTCAGCACAAGTTCAATTTCTCTTTAGTTTCCTGCGTCTTTACTACACTTTCAGTATCTGCACGTATCGATGGTCTCATGGACGATATGATGACGCTGGAGGAACGAAGAAACTTCCGGGCGGCAGCAACGCGGACTCGCAGAGTGCCGGCACGATCCAGCACCGCTTCTCTTCCCTGCTGAATGCTGATGTACTAGAACTAGTCGTGGTACATTACATCACATCGGGTGGGCCACCAAACCCATCGAGATGACTAATTGATTGAATTCTTAATTTAGATGATCATATACGGTAGGAATGAAATCTCAGTGGCAAATCACTTTTTATAGGATAGGGACGGCCATCTAACTCGGTGGACCAGGTTTTCTTTTTGTTGTGGGTGATTATTACGTATATATAAAGATACTCTGAAATGTACCGGCTCGATCAAAAGCACGCATCAGTGCTTCAACTTGAGCATTGCAGAGAGAGAGAGAGAACCGCTGGAGGCAGCAGATCGGCAAGAACCACACGGCTATCGTGATCGACCATCCAATCCAATCCAATCCAATTCAAATGCGCCGCACAAGTCGTGATCAGGGCGGGTTTGCAAGCACAGCACACAGCCGTGTCGTCGTCACATGCTAATCCGGCCGTGCCACACCCAACACGTATCCTCCAGCCGGTGCCAGGACTGTACGGAATAGACCTACCTGGACACCCAAAAAATATCTGCCTGCCAACATACAGAAACACGTCGTCATGGCGGTACCGAGATCCCTCCTCTTGTGGCATGCTTTCCACGGCCCAGCTAACTGCTGCATGCATGCTTGCATATGCACTCAGCAGGGCCACGTATCGCGGTTCCGTTCGAGAGACTATGTACGTGCATGTCTCCGCCGCGCGCGGTGCTTCTCATATCTGTGAACGTGCTAAGTGCATGTGTTCCACGACAAGCGAGACACGACGCCTCTCTCTCTCTCTTCTCGATCCATCGATCGAGTTGATCGAGGATATAAGTATGTATGTATCGGTGATCGAGTTACACGTACGGTACGAACATCATCCCTAGACGACGTATACATCTTTACTTTGGACGTACTTAGTAGTACACGTCACTACTGGAGCCGCCACCTTTGCCGAGTGCCGGCCGCACTCGATAATTCGGCTCTCGACAAAGCTCACTTGACAAAGAATTAGTCGGCAAAGGAGTCTTTGTCGAGTGCCACTTGGCAGGCACTCGGCAAAGGCTTTGCCGAGTGCCACGTCAGCATTCGGCAAAGGTAACGGCGACGTCAATCTGACGGCACCTTTTACCGAGTGTGAGGCACTCGGCAAAAATATTTTATTTTATATATTTTTGAAAAATTATTTGCCGAGTGCCACGCATGCCACTTGGCAAAGATTTTTTATTTTTTTAAAAAAATTGTTTGCCGAGTGCTGGCACTCGGCAAAGGTATGGTCTCTTTGCCGAGTGCCACGCCAACACTCGGCAAAGCTGGGGTCTGCTGGGAAAAATGCCCAAAATTTTTTATTTTTTTCTGTTTTCTTGCATTCCAGACATGCAATTTCACATATATTTACGACAATAGACTAGAACATCACATAAAAATCATATTTCATCGTCAAATGACGTCTCAACACGAATTCATACATAAAGGTCTTCAAATTCATCCGTTACATCGATACAAATTCATAACATGTCCAAAAGAGCGACAAGTTCATCGATACAAGTCCACAAGCGGGCAGTTGAGGTACCTAGCTCGACCCGGCGTCCCCAGGGGCCCCAGAACCCCATCCTTGCTCCCATGGAGACCACCCTGACCGCGGCGGCGACTGGAACGTTCAGTAGGGCGGCGGAAGCAGAGGGCCGCTTGCAGGCCCGGAGTGCCCCTGCTGCGTCGGTGGAGGAGGAGCGGTACTTGGCCACGTGAACCCCCTGAGTCGGGAAGGTCGGGCCCAGTGGAGGGCTGGCATCTGCAGGAGTCGGGTTCGAACCCGCCGATTGTTCCTGCACAAAGGACAAGTGATCTCATTAGTACCTGCAGGATGGCCGCACAAGCTAAAGCAACAGGCAATATACTCACCGAAGTCTCTATAGGAGTAGGCACAGGAATAGGTGGTGGAGCGAAGATCGAGGCAGGGAGCTCGGCCTGCTGCACTCCCGGGATCTGAAGGGTCTGGAAGTAGCTGGCAAAGTCCTGCATCTGACGCTGGTAGTGCTGCGTGATAGCCGCCAGCTGCCGCTGATGGGCCACCGCCTGGGCCTCTTGGTTCGCCTGCAACTGTGCGATCTGGGCTTGCAATATTACACCCGCAAGGTTGATGGTATGTGAAGGCAAGGTACATGTGTGAAACGAGTGAATGACGAATAAAATTGCACTTACCTGAAATGATGAGAACATCTACGCGTTGCTAGGCTGCTGAGGCACTATGGGGATGTCGGAGGAGCTCCTGGTCCTGTCTCATCGAATCTGGCTCAGCGTGGGAACAGAGGATACTCGATGGCGCTGTTGGCCATCCAGTACCAGCCGTGCTGCTTCCCTCCTCCCAACCTCATCAAAAGGTCTGTGTCCAGGGGGTCGGTGGCGGAGTCGAACGTCTCCCCATGGCGCTGGCGAGCCGCGGAGGTGTACTCAGTGAGCTTGGGGTAAACGCTCGCGTTAGTGTACGCATCGGGCCCGTCCGTCGGGTCGTAGACGTTGTCCACCGCTGTCGCTTTGCCCTTGTGAGCAAGGGCGTACCCCGTAAACTCGTTGATGACCTGCCCACCATGCGACTGGGTCTGCAAGGAAAACACAAACATGGTTACAAGTAATGATAATTGAGCACTAGAATAAATAGATCAACAGAAGCGTACCCATCTTTCTATGAACAATGTGAGGGACTGGTTCCCTTGGTGGTGTGGTGCCCCTCGCATCTGTAGGCGGTGCTCCCGATGTTCTCTGCGTCTCTGGTACGCCGCGTCCGTGGTCCACTCACGCACAATGGCCGCCCAGCAGTCGTGGTACTTGTCGCACCACTCCGGACACATCTGCATGACATCAAGTATTTGACATGCCAGTAGATGAATTGAATGTTTCACGGAAGAAGTCAGAATGAATGTTTCCTACTTAATTACCTGCATGTACTGCGCCTCGGTGAGGTCGATCTCCCTCTGGAGTAGCATCTCCCTGACTTGCGGCTTCTTCACCACCTGGCCAAGCACGTCGGCGTAGTAGGTGATGACGCACTGAAGATGCGCCTCGTGGTACAGGTCCTTGAGACGATCTTTGCAGACCGTCTCCTGCACTCGTGCCGCATGCTGCTCTTAAGTACTTATAAAGAAATATAATTGCAAGTACTTATAAAGAAACATAATTACAAGGTAATAATAATAACAATATAGTATTACATGAATTAGAAATTATCTCCGCGAACGGCAATATGGCTGGCGTATAGTCGTCATCACTATTGTCGTCATCACTATTAATATTGTCGAGCTCTCTTAAGTGTCGGGCATCATCTCCATCATCATCATCTCCATCGTCATCATCATCCACATCGTCCTCAACAACTCCATCGCGCACCATCTACCATCGCTCAAAGATTCGTAAGTCCTTAGCATCCTGCACCTCATCACCCTCGTCCTCATCGATGTCGTGGTCTACTTCCATGCCCATTAGCGAAAGAATGTCTATCTCCAAACTCCCTTCTAGCCCCTTAGGCTGATAGAACTCATCTGTCTTTGGGTCAAAGTTGTAATCATCATCGTTTGGGACAGCTTTACCACGCGTTGATACCAAGTGCACAAGGCTCCCTTCTGATAAGGAATGCATTCATCAAGGTTCAACAACAAGTAGCTCATGATAGTACCTGCGCTTCCTCTTTCGAGATCCCCTTGGAAAAGGCTGAGGTTCGATGAGTTCTCGTCGGCGTTATAACAAGGGGTTGGATTGTGTACGCTGAGAAGTTTCTCAGTATAGTACGCCTGTGTGAAGGTCGATACCTCCTCTAGAATGAATGCCTCTGCCACGGAAGCCTTTATTTTGGCTTTATTTCTACACTTTTTCCGAAGAAGCTTTAGACACCTCTCGATTGGATAGCACCAACGGGCCTGGACGAGCCCTCCAATCGTGCCTCGCGCGGTAGGTGCAAAATCAGATGTTGCATCGACAGGAAGAAGCTGGGTGAAAATATCATCTCCAACTTGCAGAGCAACAGAGGTGCAGCCTTCTCCAGGTCAAGACAAACGTCCCGAGATAACTTCTTGCCATAAAGTTGGCGAAAGAAAAAGCTCAACTCTGCCAGGACGCGCCACACTGGCTCGGGAAGGTATCCCTGGGTCATCGCAGGAAGGATCCGCTCAATCCATATGTGGAAGTCATGACTCTTCATCCCTAAGACTTTCGTAGTCTCCAAGTTCACTCCCCTACTTAGATTCACAGCATACCCATCAGGGACTATAGCATCTTGATCCACTGCAGTACTTCCTTCCTATCTGGCCTTTTCAGGATGTAATTGGCCGGGCCCTTTTTCCATTTCTTGCCTGGCGCAGGGGTCTTCATCACTAGCTTTGGTCTATCACAAATCCTTTTCACGTCCAGTCTAGCCTTAACGTTGTCCTTTGACTTCTTACCAATGTCCATAAGTGTTGCCCAGAGTGCCTCAACGACATTCTTTTCTATGTGCATTACATCGATGTTATGTGGAAGAAGAAGGTCCTTGAAGTACGGTAGCCTAGTCAAGCCTGATATATGAGTCCACATGTGGTCGTTACCATATCCAATAATACCACTGTTCTTTTTATCAATTTGGAGATCCTCTATCTCGGCAAGGACGTCGGCGGGGCTCTTAACCTGAGTAATGGGGTCGGTGACTTGAACACCTTTCATGAAGTGCTTTTCATCTCGTCTCAATTTATGGTTTTGAGGCAGGAATTGCCGATGTTTGTCGAAAGAAGAATACTTGCCACCCTTGGCTAGCCAGGTGAACATCACATCTGCCTTGCATGTTGGGCAAGGGAACTTCCCGTGAACAGACCACGCGCTAAATAAGCCATACGCCAAAAAGTCATGCATTAAATACTGGTACCACATATGCATTGTGAAGTTCCTCTTTGTAGCTCGGTCGTACGTCAGTACCCCCTCTTCCCAAGCATGTTGCAATTCATCCCACACTGGCTGCATGAATACACCCATATTGTTGCCCGGGTGTCCAGGTATTATCAGTGTCAAGAACACGTTCCTGGGTTCAAACATGACGTCGGGGGGAAGATTGAGGGGGATCACGAACACGGACCAACAAGTGTACGAGGCCGCCATCATTCCAAATGGGTTGAACCCATCTGTTGCCAGCGCTACGCGTACATTCTGAGCCTCCATAGCCTTGCCAGGATTCATGTCATCGAAGTGCTTCCATGCATCACCATCTACTGGGTGTACCATCTTGTCACTGTATCTTTTGCCATTCTAGTGCCACGTCATCTGTTTCGCGGACTCCTCTATCATATACAGCCATTGGAGCCTCTGTAGGAAAGGAAGGTGTTGTATGACCATCTCGGGGATCTTAGATTGTTTCTTCTTGCCATCACTGTCTTCTACCTCCATAAACGTAGAGGCTTTGCACTTTGGACAGTGTGTTGCTGTCTCGTGGTCTCCCCTGAACAGGACGCACCCCTTCAGACAAGCTTGAATTCCCTCATATGGCATCTTAAGTGCACGAAGGAGCCTCTGTGACTCATACGTGTTCTTCGGCAGGGTGTGAGGATCCAGAAGCAGTTTGCCAACAACTGTCAACACGAGATTGAAGCCATCTCGACTAATGCCCAATTGTGACTTCAATGATATTAGGCGTGAAATGGCATCCAGTTACGAAACCATTGCCTTCTCGTGAAGGGGATTCTGTGCCGCCTCCATCATGGTGTAGAACGCCTTTGCGGTTTCCTTCGGATCTTCCTCCACCTCCATTCCTTCAAAGAACCGTGCATTGTGAAAGTCTGTCATCATGTCTGTCATCCCGGCATTTGCATCATACTCCTCGAGGAGGGGTCTAACCACCTCCTCCCTAATACGATGGTGTTCACCATGGTGGATCCAGTGAGTATAGTTTCGAACAAATCCGTTATTGTGAATATCTACTCCCACCTGACGCTTTCGTTTCTTTTTCTTGTTCTTACACTTGCTGCAGGGACACGGCATCCGACTCGATCATTTAGCAGTTGGGCCAAATGCATGCTCCAGGAAAGCATCAGTCCCCCTAACCCATGTAACACCCTCGGTGTTAAGCATGCATTAGCACTTGCATTCATTAGCATAAGCATCATTATGCATGATATTAATGAATGGGTTAGTTGTCATTTTACGTGTGATGCTTGATTCGTTAGAATTATGTTTGAAAAGCATGTGAATGTGATGAAGTGACTCAAGTGATTGATGGATGTTCACTAAAATAATTTAGACATGCTTAGGACACAAAATGAAAGCATGTTTATGTTTATAACTTTGGTTAATTAGGCTTGCATGGCTTATTTGACTAAAATTTATGTATAGAGCGATTCTGTTTGACTAATTAAAATTTAGTAGTTAGAGTGTTTGCATGTTGTTGTACCCTAAACAAGTTTTGTAGAGAATTTTATAAGGAACAAAAGTTGTTTTGGTCACTTTTCATGAAAAGGTGTGGAACATGCTCAAATATGTGGAGAAAGCCAGAATTTGGGGCTGTTTTCTAATTTTTGAATTTCAAAGCCTTTTTCCTTTGGATTTTTGTATTTCAAAATCTATGCAGAATTTGACCAAACTTATTAAAGATGAAATGTTCTACTCATCAAGAGCTACATTTTCTATTTTATGAGTTTTGTCTAATTCGAAATATTTTAAAAGTTATTTTAAAAGAGGGCTCTTTTATATATATATATAAAAACACTATCGATCGAACGGACCGGCCGGCCACCGCCCACGGCCGCCCGTCCGCGCACGCCGCGTGGCGGCCGGCGACCGGCAGGCCGGGGCAGCAGCCCGCCAGGTCGACCGGTTAACCTCACCCCTCTCCTCTTCTTCTCCACTTCTCCTACTCCATTTCCTCTTCACAGAACGCACGCGCGCATGCACAGTGCGCGTCGGCGCCGCCGCCCCCTCCGCCACGCGCTTTTTCTCCAAAATCCACCCACGAGCTCGCCTCGACGTCCTCTACCTTTCCCACCCTCCAATTTATCGGATTGTGTCGAGGTACGGTCGAATTTCGGAGCTTGCCGCCATGGCCATGGCCGCCGCCATGTTCGAGCTCGCGTTCCCGTCACCCCGACCGCCATTTTCTTCCTTTTTCTTGCTCAATAGATGCTCCAAGACCTCCTCTAGCTTTTCCCCCACTCAATTTGGCCGGAGAACCGCCGTGGAGGCCGGCCCCATCGCGCCATGCGCGCACGGTTACTGTTCACCAGCTCAGGGACCTCGTTCGAGAATTTGACAAAGTTCGGGGGCCTTTCTGCAAAGTGGTTTTCGTATTTTTGATTTTCAGATTTCGGTGATAGCTCGTAAAATTCATAGCTTGCTCATTTTTAGTCCAAATCGAGTGGTTCAACTTGCAGTATTTTTCTTATGAGTAGATCTACATGATAAAAATATGATATGTGATGTTTGTGATACTTTTATATATAGATTTATTTATCTCTATTAATTGCTTATATTTTAGAAAATGCATAACTAATTCCCTGTTGCTCAAAAAAATGTGAAACCAAGTTTGTTAGTCTTCTTATGTCTTGCTCTATCAGAGAAAAGTATTTGATAGCTTTGTTCTGTGTAAAAATATAAACTTGTAGTTCAAGTGTGCTTTTAGCGCTATTCTTGAGATAAATCATAAATGTATGTTATAAGTCTAATTTGGGGTTGATAATTTTTGTAGGCTCTTTATATGTCATAAGGTAGCTCTTGATGTGATAATATATGAGGTTTGGTATATTTTATAGTACAAAGTATTTTTAAGTCCCCTGTTTTGTGCTGCTTTGTGATTTTTTGTGTAGAAGGATAGGCTTATCCAATTGAGGTGAAATTTGGATGGAAGCCTTTAATTGATATGTTGTGTCCTCTGTAATTTTTGTAGAATTTTCTAGATAGTACAAACACATGACGCAGTTCGGTCCTTAATTCCTTAGGTGTTAAATAATGCTTTGGGTTATCATTTCATGTTAGTTAATGTGTTTTCTATGTTCTTGCTAAGTGTATAATCTGTTGGTGTGATTATTGTGGTTTAGTAATGAATTTATCATATGCAGCATGTTCATTCATGGAGAGCATACATGATCATCATCATATTCCATGTTCATTCCGCATGCATTCGTTATATTTATATATGCATATGCATCATACAGGATCGCATGCGAGAACCCTGTCATGAAGCCAAGAAGCCAAAAGGATGACTTGTTGGAAGTTCGTGCACAGGAGGTGATCGGGAATAAGGAGAAGAACAAGAAGTTATCCGAGTACCGAAGAATCAACATCGCTTTTCTGAGGAAGGCAAGCCCCGGAGCATTCTCCCTGTGGTTTGCAAAATATCTAACTTGAGTCCTTTACTTATTTGATGCATTAAGTTATAGGCGTTGTTTTATACCGTTGCTGCATTACTTATATTCCTTGCCACTGTTTATACTTCAACCCTGTTAGGTTCAGGTACGATTATTTGCTTAGCCCTGCTTAACTAGATCGGTAGAAGTCGGGTGATTTCCTGTCATCCGCGAGTTATAGGTGGTAACTCGGAATGGTTGAATACATTGTTATCTTGGATAACCATGTGGAGATAATAAATCGAGACCGGACGGGATTGGTGTTGAGACTGAACTGGAGGTTTGGTGTGGTTATCCCGTCTGTGTCGAACTAGGACCCCGTCCGTTGTACGTCCTCAAGTCATATTGAATTTATGCCTCACATTTAGCTGGAAGGATAAGTCATTCTAACCGCGAAGCCTAATTTTGATTTGGGACGGGAGTCGACCTGCTGTACGCATCGCATTGGTGAAGATGAGGGACCACGGGTTACGCGGTTGTAAGGCCTGGATATAGCATGGTGCGCCCTGCTGGCAGCCGAACGGTGCCCGGATGCGATGGTACCTGTTGATCTCGTGCTTTTCCCGAATTGGATGTCGGTGACCTGTAGCTCACCGTGGCTGGTGAGTGTGGTTTGTGTGAGGAATACCCGCCAGCTGGTTAGTAATCGATTATAATCGCCATCGTTCCTGGACAGTGAACACTTGACTTGAGCAGCGGCATCGTAGTAAGAACTTGAACAAGAGATGAGATGGTTGAGCTATTGAGATTGAAAGATACTCAACCGGAATTGGTTACTTTCTGTGAATAATTATTACCATGCTTGTTTAGTACAGGTGTTAATGTAGCATGATAAGGTTAATCAGATTAAAATACATTGCTAGAAGGTTCTTATTAATTATTCCTTAATGCAAGCTTTTCCGCAATTAAATGAGTCAGCTATCCTACTTATAAAGCCTTGCATACTCCTTGGAGTCAATTTATTTTTGGTTTATGACGGGTAAGTCTAGCTGAGTACATTCTCGTACTCAGGGTTTATTCCCACTTGTTGCAGGTATTCATCTAGGTTGCTGTGGCTGCAAGATGGGTTTGTATCCCACTACGGGAATCAATCAGACCTTGGGCACGGTCATTCTTATATCTTATCTCAGATGCTTTTGTTGGATTTGACTTCGAGCTGGCACCGTATTTAAAAATGTGAGTGTGAGTGTTGTCAAAGTAAATTGCTTCCGCTTTTTCTTTATTAAAAGGTATTGTAATATTTTTATATAAACTCCGATGTATTTAAGCTATTGGCAAACTTATGTAATTTGTGAATGGTGACCGCTGGACTTATTACGGTCTTGGCTGTATTGGAAAATGTTTGAAATCCTTCGAGATTGTTGAATGACTACCGGGTTTATTAGATCTTAATCATGTAAGTTTGCTGGTTAATAGCGAATTATGTGCTTAAGCTCTAATAAATTGGTCGGTTCTGTTACAGCCCATTCCAAGCTCTTACTTGCGAAGCCCGTGTACATCCACTCACGGTCAGGCATCCTCTGTCATGTGCCAATGTAAGCGAGTAATAAAACCAGCATTTGCATCTACAAGGCGTTTGTACCATCTATTCGGTGAAGGATAGGTCCTAATCCCACCCGAGGATGCATAGGTGAGGTTAGCTTCCATGCTTCGCTCCCGTCCAAGACAGAATTTCAGCAGCACCTTCCCGCTGTTCTCCCGATACACGTCCCCGCGGGGAGAGTGTGTATCCGAAGAACAACGGGGAGGTGCTGCCGAAACTCCGACTCGGACGGGAGCGAAACATGGAGGCTAACCCATCTATGCATCCACGAGTTGTCCAAAAAACATGGATAATCCGAAAGAGATACCGTTGCAAATATGCACTGATCCGCATACCAACGACCACGTATCCCTTTCGGACGGGAGACGCCTAACTCGGTTATGCGATCTACGTACGATAACAGTAAGGAAGAGAGGTGATTTATACCTAGGGTGGCAGCGCAGAGGCGAGTTAGTGCACGAACACGATCAGGGTCGCCGAGGTGCTCTGGGTCCCCTTCAACACATCCTGCTCTGCAAAACAAGAAACACATCACTATTAGTTGAAAAATTTAGCAGAACCTCCCCTCTATGGGAGGTTTCCAAAACCTGCAAGAAAATTCGGCACGAAGGCCAACGTCCACATTTGGGGCACGATGGCCCACACATCCAAAAACCCGGCACGAAGGCCGTCAACGACACATACGACACGAAGGCCGTCAATGACATACATGGCACGAAGGCCAACAACCGAGGGGAAGGGTTATACCTTGGGTGGCAGTGGAGTCGAGCGACGCGGTGCTGGGGTCACCTTCTTCTCCGGCAACGCGCGGGGACGAAGACGGGGACAAACGTCGAGGGCGGTGACACTAGCTCGTGTAGACGAACGACGAGGGTAGAACAATGGTGACCGAAGTGGCCAGCGGCCGAGCCTCCTCCTTCTCCTCCCTTCCCCTTCTTCCTTCTCCCTTCTCCCTTCTTATTCCTTCTTCCTCCTCCTTCTCCTTCTTCCTTCTCCCTTCTTCTTCCTTCTCCCTCCTCCTTCTCCTTCCTTTTTCTCCTTTCTTCTCCCCTGGTTCCTCCTCTCTGCAGCAACTCTGGGCGGCGTGGGGGCCTGGCCCCTTCTTCCTCGACGCCGGGGCTGTGGCCGAGCCGCTGGCGAGGGTGGGGCAAGGCCGGCCGGGGGTGGCCGGGGGCGGTTCTGCGGACCGGTGAGGAGGATGGCGCGGCCGGGGCGGGGACGCCGGGGCGCGGTCGGCGAGGCGGGGGTGGAGGTGGGAGGACGGACGGCGTTGCGTAGCCGGAGTAGGACGGCGGCGAGGAGGGGGACGTCGGCGCCGGGGCGGGGGACGCCGAGGAGGAGGACGGGGCGGCGGAGGTCGGGCCGCGCGACAGCGGCGACGGGTGGCCGCGCGGACGGCCACGGTGGGCCGCGCGGATGGCGGCGGCGCACGCGTACAAGCGTGGCGGGCGCGGAGGAGCTCGGGCGGCGGTGGCGCAGGGAGAGGTGGGCGCGGGCGCGGGTGTGAGATAGGGTTTCCGTTTGGGCCGGTGGGCCTTTTTTAATAAGGGCCTTTGCCGAGTGCCCCTGACCAGGCACTCGGCAAAGGTGTTTTTTATTTTTTTAATAAAACCCTTTGCCGAGTGCCACGTCGGCCAGCACTCGGCAAAGGCCTCTTTGCCGAGTGCCCGCTCTGGCACTCGGCAAATCATGATTTTTTTAATAAAAATCCTTTGCCGAGTGCCACGTCAGCCAGCACTCGGCAAAGGCCTCTTTGCCGAGTGTCCCCACTGGCACTCGGCAAAGCATAATTTTTTTTGTTTTTTTCTTCGCAGTTATTTTATGGGACCTTGATATAGTAAATACATCTCGACTTCAAAAGTTGAGACAATTTTGACTTTTTGTGCTATATTTCTTCAATTGTTTTTTTCTTTGAATTTTTTGATAACTCCAAATTTAAACTGCAGGTACATGAAATAATGGAATTTGATCATTTATG
>CM041631.1:2520972-2541115 GCA_023333625.1 Bothriochloa decipiens
TTAGTGCATATAAGAGTGGAGATGCAAGGTAAATGCTAGTTTTTTATATACAAAAAAAGGAACCGAAAATGCTAGCATAAGAGCAGTGCACCAATTAGAAATGGATATCGCTGGTAGGGATATATAATTAAACAACACAACAGCCACAACAAAACATCTTGATGTAGGTACATCAGTTGATGACAATAATAAGTCAAGTTGCTCTATATATGGAGTTACATTAGTGGGTGGGGAAATATCCAAAAATATTATGCAATTAAGGTGATTTATTTAAATGCAACTGAAATAGTAAGCAATTTATTGGTTCAGTGAATAACCAGTGGGCAAATACCCAAAAGATTAACATATCCATGCCATTATTTATGAAACCCCCTAAAAATATCCAATGGATTAGGTTCAGTGAATATGTATTCAAAAATCTAACTGCCCTGTACCACCCTCCACCAGCCTTCTTGTGCATTCTCCACTGATTACCAATGCCTAACGCTGATACCAGTTAATCCTCAATGATGGAAAAGAGCAAAGCTTTGTATGCAACACAATCTGTTACCATTTAACTGCAAATTTCTGAGAAGCTACAGTTTCCTGAAGCAGAGAGACACAAAGTGTATTCAACACATGTTGTACCACCTACTTGGTCTGTTCAACAGAAAGGAATATTTTTTTTACCGAGAAAACACATGAATTCTATACCACCACATCCACAATCCTAAAATTTTAAGTACATGTTTAGAGAGGCATCATTCTGGCAAAGTTTAGAATGGCATACACTGGGAAAGAAGTATTCATGAACCGTCAAATATCAGAAATGCAAAGGGAAAGTATTCCCCCCAGAGTTTGCTTCAAGAAATACTAAGGCTACACGTACGTCTATTTGTTTTGGAAGGCTTCTACATTCAAAGTAATAGTGGATAAATTGGACATGGATAGCAGCACAATCAGGAAAGTTGTTTCAACACCCTTCTGGCCCTCTGATCTACTAGTTCCTTACTAATGCCCTCGAATGCATACGAGATAAAAGCAGGACAGTGTAATTCACTACCTCTTCCATTGAAGTAAAAAAATCATACAACTACCAACTCAATGGATATGCTTGGTATGTAGTAATCTGCATTCGAAGCATCTTAGGGTGCATTTGGTAGGAATCTAGATTATAGTAGAAATGTAAATGTTTCGAATCTAGATTGCTTCAGGAAACGTTTCAAATGGTTAATAAGAATCACTTCGTGAAATGGATAGAAGCAAGAAACAAAATCAGGCAAAATCACTCCCAAGCCGTTTCACGTGCATAGGCAAAAAAAGAGTGAGAATTGTTTCAGCTGTTTCTAGACAGAAACGTTTCGCCTTTTTCCACGTTTTGAAGTGATTCTGGCATTTCTGGATAGAATCTGGAACGTTTCGATCAGCCAAACGGTCCCTCAATCGAAGCAAGACGCGTGGCCTAATGTGATTTAAACACCAGCTTCATTTGCTGGGATGCATGGTACGGCATCTGAGTACAAATGTAAAAAGTGGTTGGAATATACCAAATGTGTAACCTAGTATCATAGTAACGACTAACACGACAGTTTTATAACAAACCAAGTAGTAGAATAAGTATAGTAGGGCAAGAGGAACCACCGCATATTAGGTGACCTTTGTCCTTCTGGATTAAGGAGGTGAGTGAGCTACAAATGTCCAACTAATAGGATATCGAAATGTTATAACATTAGAACATGCTGAACCAATCAATGTTATGTTAGTCTGAAGCTATCTTAATCTGGCTAGAAGCCTACACAACAGGCGGCTGTGTAATTCAAGCAGGTTGAGCAAGGAAAGTAGTACAGAGCAGTGTCTTGCTTCATCCCCACCCACTCACACACCAAAGAAAATCTTATACGGGTACTGTACTACTGTAGCAGGCAGAGAATGCAAGTGCAGGTGGTGCGAAGAAGAGCAAGGTAGGGGACCTGGCGTGGATGATCTTGACGCTGGTCTTCATGCCCGGCCTGGACCAGTTGTAGGCGATGGAGCCGGCGATGCCGCTGAGCCACAGCGTCCCTGCAAGCGCAAACGAACCATCAAATTCCATTCCATCGCGAGAACGTTGGCGCAGCCGCGCAGGAGGAGAAGAGAGGATCTTGAAATTGAGATGTAGTAGTACCGACGGCCCGGAGCTTGTGCTCCACGACCCACTCCCTCGCCGACTGCAGCGCGCCCTTCTCCTCCGCCATGTCGCCGGCCGATCAAAAGCTTCCCTCCTAGTTCTGAGTGAGTCCTCCTGGACCTCCCGAATCGAGCCCGAGCCCAAGCAGGTGGTTTGCTTGCTTCAGCGCGCGCGTCTTTTGTCTTCCTCCGCGACAGGGGAACGAAGAGGAAGAGTAGTAGGGGAAGAAAGATCAAATAAATATACCAGTGAGTGGTCGGGGAAGATGAGATGAGCCGTACGACGCTGCGGCGAGCGCCTCGTCGTGTCGTGCAGGCGGACAGCAGCCGTGGTCGTGGTCGGTGTGGTGGGGGCGGTGGGCCCGGCGGCTAGTTTGGCGGGCGCCGTGGGGCCGTGGCCTAGATCTGCGGGAAGGAAACAGCGTGCGGCTTCCTGTGTGCCACTGCCACGTGCCACCACAGCTGCGCAGCACTACGACCACATAGTTGCGGCGCGCAGGAGATCAGAGGTCGTAACGCAACCTCCACCAGGCGGCTTGGCAAAAAGAAAAACACGACGGGGCACCGGGCACCGCACTGCGGCTGGGTACGTTGCACGCGAATAACTGTGGTCCAAACTGCGGCGGCGAAGCAGTCAGCGGAGTGGCGGTTTTGCGTTGGGTCTGTTGGACAGGACAGTAGTCTCGATGGGTTCCGTTGTGCGGGTTGTGGCGGAGCCAGT
This sequence comes from Bothriochloa decipiens, assembly GCA_023333625.1. NCBI lineage: Eukaryota > Viridiplantae > Streptophyta > Magnoliopsida > Poales > Poaceae > Bothriochloa > Bothriochloa decipiens. The sequence goes on from CM041631.1 coordinate 2,523,839, forward strand.
AGATTATCTACAGACACCTTTTGAAAACCTCTAAATCATGTACTCCTATAGTACTACTAGGAATTTTTTTTAAAAAATAGTACTGTACTACTGTACTGGAAGCACATTTTCTATAATATATTCTAATCTACATGATACATGTTTTAATATGTCGATACCATTGTCCTAGAAGCAAAAGAAGAGAATCAGAGGAGAATCGTGACCGACTACAAGCGAAATGCCAACTTCGGACGAAGAACTCGCATACACGACACAGGAGGTATGGCGGCAAGTTTCAAGTTTGCTGACTCCCTACAAGACAAAACTGATAAGTTCCTCCTCTACCAGCAGCAACTCATGTCGTCACTTCGACACGGGGAGGAATTCGGAATTTTTTTTTAAACAGTACACTGGTGGCCTCTTTGGATAATCCATTCATGGTCATGGGATCAAAAGCGATAAATACTTTGTGTCATCTCAAAAAAAAAAGACGATATCTGCGCCATTAGCACATCACCAAAACGTCCCTTAAGAAAGTCCAAAAGTGAGAGCTGCCTAATTCTACAGAGCCCAATATCATCATCGTCACCGAAAGGAATATCCAATCGGGCCTCCTGCCGTCCAAGTCCATAGTTCTGAGAGGCCTACACGGCTAGCGTCGCCCAAAATAAACTCAAATATCCAGAGAGTCAAACCGTCAGTGCTAGATTCAGTAGACCATTATCGTTCAAATATGATTCGTACACAATGGAATGTTCAAAATTGCTCCATGTTCGTCCAATACAGCATTATATACATGATCAATATTACCTTGTGTTATGGGTGTAGCTACAACAATGGAGACCTGGGCAGAAATCAAAAATGTGTCCTACTGCCTTAAACAAGAGAACAAGGAAAACAAAATCCTGTATAGCCAACATGTGCTCCTGTATTTTTTTAGTATGATTAATATACTGAATTCTGATCAATCTCAATGGTCTTTAGGTTCCCAAAGGTGGCTAGCCTGGCCAGTCTCAGGATTCTTTCATCACAAATCTGCAAAAACTAAAACCACATCAGTGACAGGAACCACATTGCTAGTTGCAAGTTGCAACAGATGATAAAGAGGGATAAAGAGAAGTAGAATAAAATGAATGCAAATAACTTGGTACCGTACTTTATGCTTCAACTAATTGCACTACTTTTAAGGCAATTCTCACATTATATATGTAGTTTGTTACATACTGACAAGAAATGTCAATCACTTATCCTTTTTTTCAGTTTAAATACAACAAGGTAAGCTTATTTACTCAGTGTAAAAAGAAAGGAATATGTTCCTGACAAAGATAAATGGCAAACAACACCTTACACTTTGAAATGGAGGGAGTATATAAACACAAACATTGTAAACCAAAACAGAACATACTCCTACTGTTTTGTGTCTGATGAAGCTAATCCGGAACTATAGGCCTAGCTGTGGAAGGAACTGTGACTGCTCAATGCTTTGGTTTAGCGAAATAGCATCATTTATCTGCTTCTGTGTACTGTTTCTACAAAAATAAATGGAATGAAAACCATCGCATCCTAGAAAGTGACCAAACAACAACAGAAATATGACCCAGAAAGTCTTCTGTTTTTGCAAATTCCTAGTATCACTGACCCTGACCTCAACCTGATCAGATGCATAATTTTCCCTTTGCCTTCAGAGACAGGCAACTAGGCACAGAAATTAAACAACAAAATAAAACTACATATGCATGCTTCGTGTTAAAAAGAGAACTGAATTAGGTACAGCATACGTCGATTCGTACGTACCATTTTGAGTACTCAGTTCTGTTGTGCTTCCGTCTGACAGATCTGCATTAGAAGGGCCTTGTCCGTCTTAAGTGTGTCAACCTCCTTAGTCCTTTTCAAGGCCTCCGTACATTCCAATCTCAATATTCTCAGTGCCAGGTGCAGTTTTGCTAGGGGCTGGCTGCAGATCTATGTGCATCCTGAGAGGATTTCTTCTTTCTTGATGGTCTTCAGAAGATGTTTTTGGCTCTTAGCAAAACCTTCATCCGCCCATTCCCATCTATCTGGATCAACTTCATGAAATCCCAGATTATGAAAAAGAACACTAGTGAACTCATGAAACAACAGAAGTTAAGATTCAAGACGAACTTACAGCATAAAACATGCGGAGAAAACAATGCGGTCTAGGGGCTTATTTGGATCCCATGAACTAGTGATGAGCCAACTAGTAAAATCACTAGATCTGATAGTTGGGTTTTATGGACTAGTGAACTAACGACTAGTTGAGTCTTGGATTAGTTGTTAGTTCATTCACTCACCTGTTTGGATCCTCATGAGCTAAACACTAGTCAACTAGTTTTTAGTTCATGGGATCCAAACAGGCCCTAGAGCAGAGGAAGACAGGTTGTTCATCAATGACTATGATCCAGTCATTCAAGAACACAAACTGAATAACGATACTATCTTAGTTCCAAACATAAATATCATCACCAATATATAGATTTAACACAGCAGCTTAGTCTTTAGCAACCTACTAAGCCTATAATCTGATCTACATAAAAACAGTAGTAGTTCATACCTAGTAGAAGCATTAATCACAGGTGAAAAATCACAATTACCAGTTAGTTAGTTTGTTCAACCCAATCAAGCAAGCATAAAACTCGACCAATGGAGCTTATAACGAGGAGAAAAACCATATTACAAAAGCATGCATTTACCTGCTTCATCTACTGCATCACAACTCCAATGCAATGCAATGTGTGATTGTTGAACCTCTCGGTACATCCGGGAACAGAACAGTGTCCCTAGAGACCACCTTTCCTCTTAGGCGTCCCTCATCGACCCTTGTAATCTGAATGCTGGCCCATTCAATCACCACCATGCTCCTCACTTCCCCCTTACCTTCTCCTTTCCCTTTCCACTTCCCTTCCCAAACCAAGTAGAGCAATCCTCCAACATTGGCAAGCGTGGCGCCACACAAGAACTTCGGCAGCTCCCTCTCCAACCCCTTCACCGTGCACCACGAATCAGTGTCCGGATCATAGCCCTTGACCTGCCCCAGGTAATCGTAGGAGTAGAGGATTCCTTCGACCACCGCTGCTCGGCCCTTCCATCCCATGTCAAGCACCGGCGACACCGGCGCCCACGCCTCCGCAGGTGCCGCCGCAGGATCGTAGGCCAAGCCGCCACGGTCCGCCACCGCAAGGACCTTCCCGGCGAGCGACGCGCAGCCGTGCATCCACTTCTCGCGGAGGTGTGCCGGGCTGGCGACAGCTTTCCACTTGGCGTTCGGGGTGGAGAGGTCGAGAGCCTCGGCCCAGAAGGGGGACGAGGGGACGCAGCCGCCGGCGACGAACAGCGCCCCGGAGTGCGCGACGGCTGCGGCGAACTCCCGCGTCGAGGACAGGCGCGGGCCGACGGACCATGATCTGGCCCGGGGATCCAGTATCTGCACGGCCGCAGCGGGGACCGCGGACACGGAACCGCCGACGAGGAAGAGCCGATTCCCGTCGGTGGCGGCGGAAGCCGAGGACGAGACAGGGATCGGAGGGGATGGGAGCGGGAGAGGGGGCCACCCGGGGTGTGGGAGCAGGAGGAAGAAGAGAGGGGACGCGGAGGAGGGCTGGCGGAGGGAGAGAAGTATGTGGGGCTCGGAGAGGCGGAGCGCGCGGCGCGCGGCGAGCAGGGGCTCCGGGTGGCGGCACAGGAGGGCGTGGAACGCGCGGGAGACGAGGGCCAGGGATGGGTGCGCGGCGCGCGGCAGGAGCGCGATGCAGTGGACGGCCAAGTCGTCTGGAAGCGCCGGGATGAGGCTCCCGCGCACCTGCGCCGTCGGTTGAGGTGGAGAGGTGGGCTCGGCGGAGGCGGACATGGCTAGCCGTCGGCGGTGACTCGCCGGCGGAGGAGGGGGAAAGGCGTGTGGAATTAGTGCGCTCCTGACTGCCCGAATGGGGTTATTGTTCTAGCCCACTATGCAAGATGTGCCGGAATGTAACGTGGTTGTAAGCCAATTTTGAGCCCGTTTCTTGAAGGCCTGCTCGGTGCTTATGTCCACCGGGCCCTGGCCATTGGTTGCATGGCCGGCTGATGTCCCTTGCGATCGAGGTCCGTTCCGTCAATGTGTGCAGATCGTTTCAATCGCTTTGCCCAGAGACCAAAGTTTTGAAAGTTGACGATTGCGTCAGCCTAGACACGCCTAGTCGCTGGTCAGAGGGTGTCCGCCTCACCTATAGGAGTAGGCGGACCCCTAGGCGGCGGCGGCTCGTCGCCGGTGGGGGAGGAGGAGCTGTGGGCGGCGGGAGGCGCTCGAGTGGGCTTGTGCGGGCGACGGTGGGCGCTAGCGCGTGCGCGGCGGCGGCGGGGCAGCGGACGGTGCGGAGGAGCTGAGACGTCGGCGTGGAGGTCGTGGGGACAAGGGCGTCACAAGGACGTGTGGATGGGGTGTGCGGTCAATTGAAGAGGAAGGGATAGGATTGAGGATGAGGTTAACTAATGGGCTTGGGTTGTTTTATGGGCCTTTCTATAGAATTTTTGGCCCACATGTGGAGTGAACCACTTATTTTTTATTTTCTTTTTCTTTTTTATACATATATAAACGTATATATACTAACGCCTATGAAAACGCCTAGAAACGTCTAGGCACGATTAATTCCGACTAGTCTCTAGACTAAGGGTCATCGCCTAGATTCCGCCTAACACCTAGCAAAACTTTGCCAGAAACTAGCGATAACTAACCACGATGCTCAGAAAAAAAAAATAGAGATAACTAACCACACGCTAGGTGTAGGCTCCATCTGTAGGTCAATTCTAAATATTTTCTGTCTTTTTTCATGAGCACACATTATTCAAGACAGCATTAGTGTTTCTTTTGTGATATAGTTAGTATACACGATACTATTTGCGCACCATAAACATTAATATTTTTTGACTAAATTTAAAATATTTGACTTCTCAAAAATTTAAAATAACATTCTTTATGAGAGAGCGAGAGAGTACCTCACATCCATCGTATATTTGTATGGTCCGCTCAATCTACTCTGATCCCTACTCACATGGTCCACAATCACCTATCACAACAGCGGACGTGGCTAAAGCATGCTTATACCGAACTAGTAGTTGGCTAACGAATAGGAAAGAGGACATCAAAACAAAATGCTTCTCCCTGGCCTACCATGAAAATCAGAAAGCAGCTAGCAAAATCTAAACCTCACACACGAGCACACCACAGCCACGGAGCCTCGTCCTCAAGATAAGCCTTATCCTGCAATGGCGCGACCACAGCGCCCCACGTCGGACTCCCACGCTGACATGGCTCGTCGAACGAGCACCTCCCTATCCACCCAACCTACTTTAGCCTTTCTCCGCGCCAACCATCCCCCACTCCAGCTCCTCCTCGATCTCCCCGCGACAACAACACGCTTGTGAGCTCGACTACCGCGTCGCCATGGCCGCCACCGCGTCTCTGTCCGCCGTCGCGGCACCGCTGTCGGTGGCCGGCCTCAGGAAGCCGCTCGGCTTGTCGTCGTCGTTCCAGCCCCTGCAGGCGCGGCCGAGGGCGTCGGCAAGGATGACGGTCGTGCGGGCGTCGGCGTCATCGTCATCGTCATCGTCCATGACGGAGAAGGCGGCGGCCGGGCTGACCGCGGCGGCCCTGGCGGCCGCGCTGGTGGTGCCGGACGTCGCGGAGGCCGCGCAGTCGCTCACGCCGTCGCTCAAGAACTTCCTGCTCAGCATCGTGTCCGGCGGGGTCGTGCTCGTCGCCATTGTCGGCGCCGTCGTTGCCGTCTCCAACTTCGACCCCGTCAAGAGGGCCTGAGCTGATCCCGTTAGGTGGCACGTCTCCCCTGTGTCCTATCCTGTATCGACTGGTGCTATATCTTCCTTTGTGTTAATTAATTTTGGATAATGTCCAAACATATATGTATGATATAAGGAGGTTCGAGTTAATCGTTGCCTTCTTTTACATGTTTTCTTTCTTTTCACAAAAACAATTGATGCATGCGTATTAAAAGTTTATTAAAATTTGTTGAGACTTGTCTATATACTACTAGGAACCAATCTTCAATCTGATTTACACAGATGCTATTAGATGAGGGGCAACTTGCTGCATCATAAATGAGTGGGTGACTACATGTATTTGAAATTGCAAGTAAGTTTCAAACTGTAGTATTACCTTGGTTCCATATTTTAGAGGTCTGGCTTTTTGGATACATAGTTTTTATTGTTTATTTAGACAGCGTATATTCAGATACATATGTATCTATGAAACGAAAATGATACATAATTTAGGACGGATGACATGAGTACATGGTTAAAATAAAACAATATATAAATTGCATGATAGACATCTTTGAAGCTATAATTCTTATTACAGCACACAGGAATTCTTATTTCATATGTTGCCTCTTCAAATACATGTTGTTTTGAATCAGTTTTTTATACAACATAAAATTTACTAGTCCCAACGTCTTATAGGAGTAAAATGTAGTTACACTTAACTCACAAGAAAAAATATGAATAGTTACACTTAGCCTTGCTGTGCCCATAGAAGAAACTAGTTGAATTCCCGCGCGTTTGTTGCGGGAACTTGAGGTTACAATTTAAGTGAATGTTTGATTTTTTTTCCCGATCAATAAATTGAATGTTTGATGAGTAAAAGATGTGAATATTCTGATGATATATGATGTTAACAATTTAATTTATGGATGGTAGGTAACTAATTCATTCTAATAGACCTACCCATAATATATAAGCTTCGTAGTACAGTTGGCTCTAGTAAAACAGAAAAAAAATATAGTAGTATTCATATTACATGTAGATATCATGTGAAATACGCAAGCTTGAAAAAAAAAGTGATCCCATAAACAAACCTAATATATTGTACAGTATATGGCACAAACGTACTAAGACCTTCGATTTAGAGGATCGATGGTTTTTGAAAGCCTGTGAACTTATTGAGAAAAATGATATAGCTACTAAGTAGAAAACTTATTTACTTTTGACTGCATGACACTCTGTTCCAACTTTCAACCAATGTTCCAAAGCTAAAGCGGTCCAGCAGTGGTGTATATCTTTGTTATCTCTCTATAGTATCCATGTCAGATTTACACGGAGGAAATAAAAACATTAGTCCAGCGGGAGCCGATAGCAGCTATTCTGTTCAACACTGTGAAGCACACCCGTGTGAGATGAAGGGGCACGACACGGGTGCCCACCGGCGCCCATCAACGTGGAGGAAGGGTCGCATCCCGGGTGCCCATGGAGGAAGGGCCGCATCACGGTGCTATGAAAGGAGGCCCGACTGCCGAGCGCCGACACGACATGGGGTGCATGGGTGACCGCCGGTGCTGGGACTGGGAAAGGGGTAGATGGGTGGCTCTTGGCACCATGTCACCAGGAGGAAGGGGAACGACACGATACCTCTGGCTTCAGGAGAGTATTGGGCGCGGTCCTGACGCAGCACTGAGAGAGAGGAGAGACACGGTGCTACTTGTTGTCAACACGTGGAGGAAGGCATACACAGACATCTATATTATAAATAAACATGAAGGCAATGAGGTGATGGTTCAGTTTCTTCGGCTATTATAAATGTGAAGGCAGCTGCATTGGTTCAGTTTCTTCCGTATGCGTTTCCAGTGATAGTTTAGGTGCAGTAATTGTTGTGGTAGAGAAATCGGTGCAGCAATAATATGATGCGTTGAGAGGGAGCCGTGGAGAGATGGCATCCGAAGGTAGATGAAGCATATAGTTGACAAATAGGGGTGACGTGACAGCACCAGGGTTGAGCTCTAGGGAGAATTAATTGCTAATGGATATGAACTATATAGAGATATTAGATATCGTTGATGAACAACTCTAAGACGGAGGGAGGCCGAGGTCAAGGATGGAGGGTCGCCGGATTTGAAGCTTGGGGACGACATGAGTGTTACATGGTGGATCGAATAACAACGGCTAGAGAATGAGGGTTCAGGACTCGACCTGAAATGACGCAAGGAAAACAACGATGGGAACAGAAACTAGGGCTCTCCTAATCTATGGAGCCGGAGAAAGAGTGTTTGAGAGGAGAATTTGGGCATTGTATTTTCAAGAATAGAGTAGGAGCTGTGAAGGACCGAAAAAGCGACCAGAGGGGGGGTGAATGGGAGCTTAAAAAATTTCCCTGCAAAAACACTCGAGGGTACAAACTCTCGAGGGGTACAAATTTCCCTGCAAAATTTCCCCCTCGAATAAATGCGAGACCCTCGAACGGAGAAGCAAAAACTCTCGAGGGCCCCCTCGAATAAATGCGAGACCCTCGAACGGAGAAGAGAGACCCTCGAGTAGAGAGGAGATTCTCAAACAGAAGAGAGACCCTCGAGCGTCGACAAGTAAGGAGGGACCCTCGAACGAAAAGAGAATGACCCTCGAACGAAAAGAGAATGACCCTCGAACCAGTACCCTCGAGTGAAACAAAAACAGAAACTAGCCGTGGGGACCCTCGACAAAGGTGACGAAAAAGTTCTGATTCGAACGACCCCTGCCTCGAAGAGATGGTCTAGAAGAAATTCTTTCGACGTGGGCCTCGACAAAGGAGACAGAGAAAAATCCGAATCGAATGATCCCTCGCTTGGGCCTCGATCTCAACCTTTAGACCCTCGACTGGATCTACTCGAACCCTCGACAAAGCTACTCGAGTCACAGCCTCGATCTCTAGACCCTCAAAACACTCGACCCCTCTATCCTTGAACCCTGAACAACTGACCTCAGGAACTCAGCAAAAAAAACAACCCGCTCGACTGTTAGACCCTCGAGAAAACCTACGAAGGTTCTGCTGGAAAGACACCTCCGTCGACTGAAAACTCTAGACCCTCGATCCCTGCCTGGAAAACCCCGAAAGATGAACTGCTCTTTTAAAGAACGGAGAAGAAAACCAGGAGGACCTCGAGTCAAGCAAAACTGATCGACTTAGGGCTTCGCTCTGAGAGATCGAAATCTAATTTGTACTCCATCGAGGAACTATCGAAAAACACGCAGTTTCACCCAAAACAATTAACTTCCGCCGACTTCCCAAAATTGCGACGCTCGAGTGGAATTAATCCAATCCTTTAGCGGATCTAGTTCATCACTCGACAAAGCATCGATCGATGCAAAAATATCGAGCCAAAACACATCAAAAGCAACGAATCGAAGTTCGTTCATAGAAGGTCTATGGGGCACAAAAATAGGACAACTTCACAGATCGAACGTAAAAAGGTCAGAGGGCACGAGGAGGATTCAGGCCTCCATTCCCACAAAATATCTCACAGATACATAGGAAAGATTCTTGTTCTTGGACCTCTACAAGAACAGAAACACACGCACACACAGCAGCGGCGGCGGCGGCGTAGGTGGAAAAATAAGGGTAACAGAAGAAAGTGAAAGAGGTTCCTACTCCAGGTGCTGCCCACCTATATTTATAGTCCCTATCCTATACCACTACCACCCCTAGGTTTTTATTGGAGAGAACCACCTAGCCATAGGCACTGTGGTCCAACTCAGAATTTCCTGATCCGATGGCCACCGCGCCTTCTCACCGGTAGCCTTGCCTCGACGCAATCTCTTCGATGCCGCCACGTGTCATCCGTCCACACTAGGACCACCCGGGTTTTGAGGCCCAAACCCGCGAAACCCGCCACCGATGGTTTTAGGCTAAACCACCAAACCGTCCGCGAGTAGCGTAGCCATACGCATCCCCCGCCGATGGTTTTGAGGATAAACCACCAAACCTCCTCGCGAGTAGCGTAGCCCGTATGCGTCCCCCGCCATGTACACTTGCACTGGTCGATGTCCCAAGTGCCAGTCACCGCGACCGACCACCTGGTCGTCTGGTCCCTCGGTCCAAGCCTCGCGTCTGCCCTTCACCACACTTGGTCCGTCAGCACGGCACACCTCTACTTGACCTTCACCCGACCACTGTCGTCGCCTCCGGACTCCACACCTGCACATCACCAGCCAAGAGACATGTTTCGGCACGTAACCCTATGCCAGGGGATCAGTGAACCACCAAGACGAACCACCAACCAAAGTGTTGGACATGTTGACAATCACTCATCACACACCAAAAGATGCTACACTATGATATGAAAAATCATGTGTCCGCAATCTCCCCCTTGATGAGTGCATTGTCAACACCAACACAAAGCCAGAGAAAACTCACTCCTAGTTATAGACAGCCAAAGAAAAGCTCAAAACTGTCACTTGGCATGAGCAAAGCGAAGAGCGATAACAACAAGCTCAAAAACTGCCTAGCAGCTTACAACAAATTGCTAGACCCTCCAGACAGAGGCAGATGGCTCGACACATCTAGCAACAACAAGAGTGCAACTCCCCCTTAACAAGTGCATCAACCTCACAAATGCACATGAATGCACTCTCTAGATTTGTGATAAAACTTCTCCCCCTTGTTGACAAATGCACTTATGAAGTGGACAAAAGAGAAGAATATGCCATGAAATGCAAAAAATATACAATGCAAGCATACTAAGCTTCAGGAGTATAGCAAGTTGAATAAAATCATGCTCAAAGTGGTTCAACATATGAATTACAACAGGCACAAGACAAGGCCAATGCTCAAACTGATCAACTGAACGAAATATGAATCATAAGCATTTTGATCAGTTTTAAGCATAATTCATAAAAGGGTGTTCACCAAAGAGGATAGCACATAGCAAATATAAGTGGGAGATCAAACTAGTGCTAGCACATGTATACAAAAGTGAACTACCCCATATAATGATCATACATCATGTCTCAAGGAATCATTTAATACTTGTAGCTGCAACATGGATCGGAGTTTTACAGCGGAAAACAAGGTTATTTTTAGACATGTGTATGTGAGAGTATCAAACTGTCCTCCAAAAGGTTTTTATCATGTTTTTCAACCACGCCGAGTTCATCCCTTGTGCAAATGGGAAGCCGTCTCGTCACGAGTGGTTGTGGACTATCACTACAATGCCCAAGTTCTTCTCACTCGACTGAATGAGAAGCAGTCTCGTGACACTGACGTGGGACAGTAAAGATTCAACTCAAAAGAACTTTCATCATCACTTAGCTTAGTTCTCAAGTTTTAGCACAAAGAAATCAAATGATCCGAGCTAAGTGTATGATTCAAGAAACATGAGACATAGCAACAAAAGCATCCATGTAAAAGCAGCATGGATCTTAACACATCCTACACATGCTAGTTGCCATCCCAAGGGTGAACAAGGTTTAAATTTCATCATTAGTTAAGTAGGTTCTCATTCATAAAACAAGCTCAGCTCATAACATGTGTCAAGATGATCAAAATGAGCCTAAGCTGCTACAGCCATCATGTATCCATAAGCCTCACCAACAAGAACATGAAGTGAAACAACAAGTTATACAAGTGAAGCTAAGCACATGATATATGATACATGATGAGATGCAATGCAATATGATATAAAACAAAAGCAAAAAGAAAGAAAGACAACTATACAAGATACAAAGCATCCCACAACTAAAATGAGAAGCAAACACCCAACTCCCCTCGCAAGTGTGCAAACTGGGCTTGGTCGAGAGGTTTGGTGAAGATGTCAGCTAGCTGGCGCTCAGTGCGAATGTGTCTCAAGTCTATGGTTCCCTTCTCTTGGTTGTCTCTCAGAAAGTGGTACCTCACCTCAATGTGCTTGGTTTTGGCATGGAGCACTGGGTTCTTGGCTACACTTATGGCACTGGTGCTATCACAGAAAAGAGGCACTCTGGTGAACTCTAGGCCAAAATCTCTCAAGGTAGCAACTATCCAAAGCAACTGTGAACAGCAAGCAGCAGCAGCAACATACTCAGCCTCACAAGTGGATTGGGCTATGGTGGACTGCTTGCGAGAGGACCAAGAAATAAGAGACGAACCAAGAAACTGACAAGTACCAGAAGTTGACTTCCTCTCAACACGACAGCCAGCATAATCAGCATCAGAATAACCAGAGAGCGAGAGAGTGGAAGCGGTCGAGTACCAAAGACCGAACTCAGGAGTGAAGCGGAGGTACCTCATGATTCGCTTGATGGCTTGACGATGCGACGTGCGCGGCGAAGACTGAAAGCACGCACAAAGACAGACCGCGAACTGGATATCCGGTCTCGTCGCCGTCAGGTATAGTAGTGACCCGATCATGCTGCGATACTCCTTTTGGTCCACGGCTTCACCCTCAACATCTGCATCCAGAGAAGTGGTAGTCGCCATGGGCGTCGAAAGAGGCTTGGCCTCGCCCATGTCGAACTTCTTCAACAGGTCCTTGGTGTACTTGCCTTGATTCACAAACGTCTCTTCTCGAGTTTGCTTGATTTGTAACCCAAGAAAGAAAGTCAACTCGCCCATCATGCTCATCTCGAACTCCCTGCTCATCAAATCAGAGAACTTTGCCACGAGGGCATGAGAAGAGCCACCAAAGATTATATCATCCACGTAAATCTGTACAATGAGAGTGTCTTTGCCTTGCTTGAGGAGAAACAAAATTTTATCAACAGAGCCCATGGAAAAACCATTCCCAAGCAAAAAGGACTTCAATCTAGCATACCACGCTCTAGGGGCTTGTTTGTGACCATACAAGGCTTTGTGGAGTTTGTAGACATGGTCTGGGTGCTTTGAATTTTCAAAACCAGGGGGTTGCCTCACATACACTTCCTCCTCTATGTACCCATTGAGAAAAGCACTCTTGACATCCATCTGATACAGCTTGAACCCTTTCGAAGCTGCAAAGGCTAAAAAGATCCTACTGGCTTCTAAACGGGCAACAGGAGCAAAGGTTTCCTCAAAGTCTATCCCCTCTTTCTGGCAAAACCCCTGAGCAACCAACCTAGCCTTGTTCCTAACTATCACCCCATCCTCATTCTGCTTGTTCTTAAACACCCACTTGGTACCTATGGGATGACACTGTGGAGGTGGAGGAACTAGGACCCAAACTTGGTTTCTCTCAAAGTTCTCAAGCTCCTCATGCATGGCATTGACCCAATCAGAATCAGATAAAGCGTGTCTAATATCCTTAGGCTTAAAATTGGCAACAAAAGCAGAGTATGCGAAATGAGAGATTTCATAGGACCTATGGCGAGTGACACGCTGGTTGAGGTTACCGATCATGGTCTCGGGAGGATGACGATGCTGAATGTGTACAGGCGTCATTCTTGACGAGGTAGCCTCCCCCTCAACCACAGCTGATGTTCCCTCAGGTGCAAGAGAGGGAAACTGGTCGTTCGGCCCCCATGTAGTCGAAGAAGAAGGATCGGGGCCTCGAACCGACGTAGTCGTCGCAGGGTCGACAGGGGCAGCCAGTGGAGTCGGCTCGGGAGCACCCCAATCGACATCGTCCTGCTCCTCCTCCACAAAGATGCTTTCGCCCATCTCCTGATAACCTGCACGCTCAAAGACAGGAGAAGAACAAGGTGTGGTTTCGTCGAAGGTAACTTCACAAGTCTCCATGACGCGGTTAGTCTCAAGATTAAGTACTCTATATGCACGTGAGTGAGCAGCATAACCGAGAAAAATGCCATCAGAAGAACGAGACTCAAATTTTTCCAAGTTACCTTGCTTAAGAATGAAGCATCTACACCCGAAAACTCTAAAATGGCTCACCTTGGGAAGACGACCAAACTGCAACTCATAAGATGTCTTCTTTGTAAAAGCTCGAAGGAAGATGTGGTTTGAAATATAACAAGCTGTGTTGATCGCTTCGGCCCAATACCGCCTAGGAGTCTTATGCTCATCGAGCATTGTCCTGGCCATCTCAACAAGGGTCCGATTCTTGCGTTCAACAATCCCATTCTGCTGAGGCACATAAGGTGAAGAAAACTGATGCTCAAGACCCAAAGATTTGCAAAAGGCTTCAAAATGAGAATTCTTGAATTCGGTGCCATTGTCACTGCGCATAGCTCTCATGGCATTCTTGGGAAACTCATTTTGTAGCCTATGAATCAATTCTTGCACATGGGAAAATGCCTCATCCTTGGACTCCATGAAAAAGACCCAAGAATAGCGAGAAAAATCGTCCACGATCACAAGAACGTACGACTTCCCACCATCCGACCGAACCCGAGCTGGACCTACAGTGTCCATGTGAAGAAGCTCGCCAGGTTGTTTGGTTATCACTTGGTTTATGGGGGAATGAGAAGCGGCAACCATCTTCCCATGACGACACGGGTGACAAACCAAATCCTTCTCGAACCTTAGCTTAGGCAATCCTCGGATCAGATCAAGAGAACTCAACCTTGCAAGCAGGTCAAAGCTCAAATGACCCAGCCTCCTATGCCACTTCCAAAGCTCAGAAGAATTGCCTGCCACCAAACACCGAGAAATGCCGAAAGAGCAAGAAAAATCGGCATGAAAGACGAGTCCAAAAGGCACAATCGAGCAAATAAGATCACCACGAGAATCCAAAATATGAGAAAGGCCCAGCTTAAAGCGCACTTCAAAACCATCTTGAAGTAGTTGCGAAACTGAGAGCAAATTGAAATGCAAGCTCGAAACCAAAGCAACGTCCTTGAGCACAAAGTTTTCATTGAGCCTTACTGACCCATGAGAAAGTACCTTACCCTTACCATTATCCCCAAATGTGATGTACTCCTTGGAGGTCATGGGGCTGAGGCTGGAGAACCATTTTGAATTACCGGTCATGTGGCGCGAACAGCCGGAGTCAACAAGCCATATGTCCTCCAGCCCTGCATGCTGTATCAAAACAAAGACATGGGATGAGCAAATGATCCAACACTGGGGTTAGTAAATTGAGGAGAATACCAGTGCTGGGTCATCTGTCCTGAGAAGGGGTTAGGGAAAACACCATACATGCCATATCCCATGGGAGAGAAGCGATCACCATGAGAAAGAAAATGTGATCCGCTAGAAGTGTAGGACTGAGAGCCACAGCTACGGGACTTGGAGTCGTATTGAGAGCGACTAGGTCCACGCCGGGAACGACCATCACGTGGTCTCACAAACTGAGGCCTAGTACCTTGAGATCTTGCCTCTCTCGGTCTTGTGGTACGCCTCTGAGCAGGTGGCCCATGCATGCTATCAGAAACGCGATGCAAGTCCTGCTGGTGGAGCTCAAACTCACGCCTCTCATCTCTCTTCCTCCTAAAGCAGAACTCAAACAGGTGACCATCCTTTTTGCAGTAGTCGCAGTGGTACACCTCTCTCTTGGGTGGTGGGTGACTCACTCTGATGTGGGCATGATTCACTCTCGGAGGTGGTTTGGCCTTAGGAAGGGGTTTATCAGAGATGTTTGGTAGAGTGTCAAGTGGGTTCCTGAGATAGTTTGGTTTTGGAATCCACACTTGCTTTTGAGGTGGAGGCTTGGGAGACTCTTTAAGCACTCCATCCTTCACAATGGGTGTGGTTGGCTGAGAGGGCTTAGGTGGGTCAATCTTTGTGGGCTTGGAAGGATTGGTGGGTTTCTCACTCGAGCTCAAACCACTATTTTCACCAACCTTACCAAAGACATTGTTACCCTTTCCACCTGAAGCAAAGCCTAAACCCGTGGTGTCAGTACCTCTCTTGTACTAACTCATCATCATACCTAACTGTGGCTCATTGCAGGAAAGCCAGCTCAACATGTGCCGAAGGCATGTGTTTTCCTCTTCGGTCTTTTTCTTGTCATGCCTACAGTTGACAAGTTCTAGTTCTAGATCCTCACAGCTAGAGCACTAAGTACTGGACCTGCCCACACTCGACTTCTCAAGAAAAGCTATCCTAGCAGCCTTCTCATAAACCTCAGAGCTCAACTCAACACAAGACTTGCAAGGGCTTGACAAAACAGGTTCAGCTCTAGCCCTATCCAACTCCTCGACCAAAGCAGAGTACTTGGTTTGCAAAGAAACAAGGCTCGACATGTGAACAGCACACTCATCGCACTCAGTCTTGTCAGACAGAACACCCCTCTCCTTCTTAATACCCTCGAGCTCAGCAAAGACCTTGAGATACTTAGCCTTCATTCTATCGCGTTGTTTTGCTACCAAAACTAGCGAAGCATCGAGACTGTGCATAGTATCATGAGCAGACTCAAGATCAGAGAGAAGAGATTCGACGGTATGTTCTACCTCAGGCTCGGAGTCATCCTCGTCATCATGTTCAGTCGAGGTATCATCGACCGCCATGGTACAGAGACCTCGACCCCTGTTAGCGTAGAGGCTCAGACCGTCGAGCCTGTTCTCGACCCTCTTCTCAGATCCATTTCTGCTCGAGGTCGAGGTACCATCGATCGCCATGGTACAGAAGCCTCCTCGACCCCTGTTGGCATAGAAGCTCAGGCCGTTGAACTTGTTCTCGACCTTCTTCTCGGACTCATCAAGGCTCGAGGTCGAGGTACTGTCGGAGTCAATGTCGCTGAAGCTTACGACGAGGGCTTGCTGCTTGGCGTTCAGCTTCTCGAAGAACTTCTTCTGCATGTGCTTGGGGTCGAAGTTCTTCTTGGGTCTGTGCCTGTCCTTGCGCCTCGAGTGGTCATGCTTGCTGGGGTAGCTCTTGTGCTTGTTGGGACAGCTGGCGACGTAGTGGTCGGGTTCTCCACACCCAAAGCAGCCTTGCCTGCTGCCACCACGCCGACGGTTCAAGCGGTTGTTGTGAAACCGCGAGAACTTGCTGATGACAAGTGCCAGCTCCTCGTCCCCAAGAGCCTCCATCTGCTCCTCTGTTGCAGACATAAGAGAAGACAAGGCAAAAGAAAGCTTTGATGGGTTAGTCGAAGGAGGGCTCGAGCTCGAGGTACCTGACACCAAAGCCATGGTAGGAGCCGTCGGATTCTTGATCCTCGCCTGTGTCTTGAGGTCGATCTCGGTGGACTTGAGCTTGCTGAACAGCTCATCAACGGTGAGTGTCTCGTAGTTGGCTGACTCGATGATCGCCTGCACCTTGACCTCCCAGACCCTCCGATCTAGAGCATATAGAAGCTTGAGTGCTCTCTGATGATCATCATAGGGCATTGCTGCATTGTTAGCTCGCATGTTGTTCACAATAGTGGTGAAGCGAGAAAACATCGAATCAACAGATTCCCCATCGATTTGGGTGAAATTTTCATACTCCCGCTTGTACGTCTCGTAGAGCCTGGTTTTGACATGGGCTGTACCCTCATGGAAACTTTGAAGTCTCCTCCAGATCTCTCGAGCCGTCACACAGTCGGAAACACAATCAAACTCAGAAATCGACAAGGCAGCATAAATCTCAGCTCGAGCGATATTATTGGCATTGTGCCGGTCGATCTGCTCTTGATTTACCCGTGCTTGAAGCACCTGGTAATCAGCATTCTCGACGATCTCCCAGACACGCCAGTCGATCCCTTGTAGATG
>CM041631.1:2541215-2558562 GCA_023333625.1 Bothriochloa decipiens
CCGACGGCTTCTTCACGTAGATCGCGTCGCCGGATCCACCTTCCCCTCCTCGCGCGCTCTCCCCGCCGGGAGAAGCCTCCGCCGCCGTGCCCAGCAGCCGGCACCGCCCGCCGGCCACCCATCGCGCCTGGAGGAGGCGGCGGGCTGCGACCGTCGCCATGCCGGTATCACCTGGGCCTTCCTGCTCAATCTGTCGCTTACTAGTACCCTACACGCTGTAGTTTCAGCCCATTTGAAAATAGGGCCCAACTTGTAGCTTTCATACACTGAGGCCCATTCTAGCGGCCCATCGAAGGTTCCAGAGGCGTCCAGCTCCGTCACACCGCCACGCACGGCGGCGCCTTCGTCTCCAACACGGCGGCGGCCAATTAACCCCACCTATTCCGACGACCGAACCCACCCGGTCACCCACCTTTTTTGTTGCAAACCCTGCACGCCTCCGCAACCGCGTCGTCGGCGAGTGCGATCCTGAGAGACTCAGCCATCAGCCTCCTCCGCTGGGTGTGTGTATCCGCGTACGCTGGCCGTGCCCAGATCGGGTAAGGCAAAGCCATGGCGGAGCCGGCCCTCCTCGCGCCGGACCCCTTCGCGGACCTCCCCTTCCCCGAATTCCAGGCGCCCATCGACGGCGACAGCTTCGCGTTCGAGGACTTCGATCTGGAGGATCTGGACCTGGACGTGGACTTCGACCTCGACCTCTTCGCGCCGGACGGGCAACTCTCGCAGCCGCCGCCGCTCGCCACCTCGTCCTCCTCTGCCGGGTCTCCGGAGCGGGGATCGTCCTCTTCCTGCGCCGGCGGGGACGGCGGCGGGCTGAGGAACGAGGAGTCCTCGGAGTCGTCTTCGAGGAGCGCGAGTGGCACGGATGGCAGCGGCAAGGGGAAGGGGGAGGAGGACGAAGCGAAGCGGCGTGCGCGGCTGGTACGCAACCGCGAGAGCGCGCACCTGTCGCGGCAGAGAAAGAAGCAGTACGTGGAGGAGCTGGAAGGTAAGGTGAAGGCCATGCAGGCCACCATCGCTGACCTCTCCGCCAGGATCTCCTGCGTCACCGCCGAGAACGCCGCTCTCAAGCAGCAGCTGGGTGGCGCCGCCGGAGCCGCGCCGCCGCCGCCGATGCCGATGTACCCCGCGATGTACCCTTTGCCGATGCCGTGGATGCACCCGGCGTATCCCATGCGTGGATCCCAGGTACCGCTTGTGCCAATTCCTCGGCTGAAACCCCAGCAGCCGCAACCTGCTGCAGCAGAGCCACCGGCCAAGAAGTCTAGGAAGACCAAGAAGGTTGCAAGTGTTAGCCTCCTGGGGTTGATTTGCCTCGCCATGCTCTGTGGGTGTTTGATTCCTGCAGTAAATCGGATGTATGACTCTGTTGATGCTGGAGAAGGTGCTGCATTCGGTCCATCTCATCATGGCAGGGTGCTGGCTGTTGAGGGGCCTCGTGATAATGTCTCGGATGGTATTGACCCTAAGCCACCACAGAGTGCCAGTGAGACGCTTCCAGCGCTGTTGTATCTACCGAAGAATGGGAAGCATGTTAAGATTAATGGAAATCTTGTTATTAAGTCGATTGTTGCTAGTGAGAAAGCTTCATTGCAGTTGTCTGACTATGATGGGAAGAGTTCTCAAAATCAAAACCAAAAGAAGGAAGAGACTAGCTTGGCAATTCCTGGTTATGTGACTCCATTGAATGCTGGAGAGGTTATGGAATCAACCAAAGGAATGATGAAAAAGGAACTGATGGCTTTGGCTCCTGCAGATGGAAAAGTCTATAGGGAGGATGATGGATTGCTGCCACAGTGGTTTAGTGAAGCAATGTCTGGTAAGACTGAGTTTTGCATACATTGCTCAGTTTCATATTTTGTGGTGTTTTAAATGACCTACATACATATTGCTGTGACGATTTCTGTAAAATTTATAGCAGTACTGATTATAAATAAGATCAGAAGATCAATCACTACTTGAAGCTTGCTTTCAATACTAATGCAAGTAATGAAGCCTCAAAGATCGTGCAGTCACTTTTAAGTGCTAAGCAATTGATTTTGCTGGACATAACATATTTGCATATATATGCTTGTATATCTGCAACACTCATAATTGTCGCTATTGAAGTTAATTGCATTGGTGTTAACATGCATGCATACCGTGCATATGTGATGTAGCTACACTCATAGTGATGATTCAGGTGTTTTTTTTCCACAAGAGGATTAGCCCCATTTCCATTAGCTGATAACGGAAATACAGAGTAGCATAAGATTCGGATTCGGCCAGGAGAGATAAAAGAACGAGAGAAACTAGGCAACCAATGGGAACTCTGAGCCCAGATGGTTGACAGCACCTATCAGATCCCACGCAGGGGGCAAACATCTACCATCGTTCAACTTAGTTTGGAAACAAACTTAAGGTTCGCAGCATGGGCGACAGAACAGCACAGATAATCGACCACCGCCTGGGCCATGGAGGGTTTGAAGATAGACAGGAAAGCAGACGTTCACAGTATGTCTGTCTTCATCAGCCCGCACTTTGATGGATAGCTTCACTGCTTCTTCTGGGAGGTGTTCCCTGTCAGCCTCTTGCACTGGTCTTCAGCCTTCTGGTTGGGCATGAGGATGTCCATCGCCGTCTTCAGCATTGTGTTGACTCCACTGATGGCCATCTGCCTGTCAACTTCAGGATAGAGCCCTGTCCAAAAGCGCAATCAGACAAGCTTTGTTTCTGAATAAATAATTTACTTGTAGCTTAATCAGACAAGCTTTGTTTGTTAAAAGGGTTGTATTACTTGTATGCTGTCTTAGTGTTTTCCTTATTAAAATTTTATCCATTTATATCCCTTTATATCTGTTAAGTTACTGTTCGAACTGTGGATGTTATTCCTTTGTTGACTGATGCACATTGCTCATCTACTCGGTTTCAGGTCCCTTGCTGAGCTCAGGAATGTGCACTGAAGTTTTCCAGTTTGATGTATCCCCATCATCTGCTCATTCAAATGGCATCATTCCTGTCTACTCCAATGCCATGTCAAACTCGTCACAGAATTTTACTCAAAATCTTCCCTCTGCTTGCCCTCGCACCGTCAAGAACAGAAGGATTTCATACTCTGAGGCCATTCCTTTAAGAGGTTCAACATCCAACGACACCGAGCACCTCAAAACAGCACCAAAGAATGAGAGCTTTGGCAGTACGAAGCCTGTTTCATCGGTGGTCGTCTCTGTGCTGGCTGATCCCAGAGAGGCTGGCGATGGGGATGTCGAGGGAAGGATCTCTTCAAAATCATTGTCCCGCATCTTTGTTGTTGTTCTTATAGATAGTGTGAAGTATGTTACTTACTCTTGTGTCCTGCCGTTCAAAAGCCATAGCCCTCACCTTTAGGTATGGATTTTGGAGGCGAGTATATGCACTCAGTTCTATATACATTAACTTATAGTGATTCTCCGCCAAAGAACTAATCTGCTCTTCTAAGTATGTTGATAGAGCTGGACTTACATTCTATGCTCCATGATGTGTTTTGGTCTTATTCAAGTTTTCTATGCTCTTCATTTATTCAAGTTTTCTATGCTCCATGATGTGTTTTGGTCTTATTGGCTTGGACCGCAGCGCTTCTTGTAGTTATCAGTTCATGCTGTCCTGTGTTGCTATGTGCAAGGAATCTGAGAAAAACCCAAATATACATATAAACGCACTGTTTCAAACATATGCGTGCAATTTGTTCCAAACCTATACAATAAATCAAGTGCATCGCTCCAAACCTATACAATAAAGCGACTAGCGAGTGCATCGTTCCAACCTATACCATAAAGCAGTCTTCGCGAATCGCGATCATCGAAACCAGAAAAAAAAACGGAGAACGAACAGAATCATTTCGTTTATCTTCACCGTAGGGTACTCTCTCCGTCTTAAAAAGTACGACGTTATAGAAAGCGTGTCAGTCAAATTTTTTTAACTTTAACTAGGTTTATATAAAATACGTGTAACAATTATATCTCTAAATAAATTTATTAGAAAACTAGACCTAAAGATCTTTTCGATAATACTAATTATTTAACATAAATATTTATATATTTTAATATATAATTACCGACAGTTCGAAAATGTTGACTTCTCGAGAAGCGAGAATGACGTCTATTTTAAGACGGAGAGAATAGGTGAGTAACCTAGTAAATAGGTCCGAGCCCACGACACTTGTGGCCCACTACACAATGATGAAGAGAGAAGGCTAACCATGCAAAAGCCTCGACAAAATAAGATATACTTTCTCGTAAGATAAGATACACTACCATTTGTTGCAAAAGGAAAATAAAAGGAAAAATAAAATGTAAGGACTACTACAAGTCTCCAACTATATATACACATATCCTGCTCTCATGGGGCGTACAAGTATACAATACACACCATGTACGTACAACCAAAAGGAAAAGAGAAATATTCACTGTGGGTTAGGGCATGACCAATCGTCTCAGTCCTTAACGCCCAATCTACCATCACCTCGTCAGAAAGGTTAACTGGGTATCACAAATTTTGTAGTACGGCCAGAAGCCTGCAATTCCGTAACAAGTTTAGGAAAAACAAGCAGTGTCAAAGGCGACTGAGCAGAGATTTTTTTAATCAAGAGCAATATCTCAATCCCCCCAAATGCAGTATGATCCGACTTCTCTATCCAGATTTGGTAGGGAATGACATCATTTGCTGGCAAACCTCATGAATCATGAAACTGTTATAAAAGAATAAAAACAGTGACATTCTTTTGTTCAACTATGCGCAAGAGTTCAATACCATCCTTACCAATAAAAGCCCCTAAGCAAGAAGCACAAGCTTGCTCAAAAAAGCAAATGCGAAAACAGAATCTAGCATATATGAGCAGGAAAAGTGTGGACCCTAATTTCTCCAGAAGCAAAGTTTTACTAAAAAAATGGGCATACCGATGAGATGTTAATAATCAAACATATTGGCATACACCGAAGGTGCATATCATTGACTTCATCACACTTTTTCGAGGTATGACAAAATGAAGTACTACTAAGTCTAATGCTTCCTGCTGCCCTTACATGCATCTTGTCTCAGAATGAACGAAATGCATCACATGTGCATGCTGTTGTTGCTGTACAGCATAAATCAGAAACATAGGAAAAATAAAATAAAATTCTCTAGAAGGCATAGACACACTATATAGCTTACATACATAATGCACAAGGCTATGGTATACAGGTACATAAAATGATGCTTCTAAAAATCACATAAGGGCAATTTATCTGCTTATTAACAAACTTTTACTGACGGTTTATTCACGAAAATTCTTCAGGGACAAGAAGCATGGCTGTTGTGGCAATGAACTAACCAGAAAAATACCATAGTGTGTGTTTCAGCACCCTGACAATTTATCTGTTTATTAACAAAACAGTACTGCTGATTTATTAGTTATTACCCATGCAAGTTCTACTTCGACAACAAGCATTACACCTGTTGCAATGAAAGCTAGAAGTATAATTGAATTGCCATAGGAAAATACCAGTAGTGTGTGCTTCATCACAGTTGCTATGCAGATATTACTACCATGGTCACGAGATATCACCAGGCGGACATGTGAAACAGCTTTCCAGCTCTCACCAAGAGCAGGCTTGACAGCTCCATTGCCAGCAGAAACCATATGATTGGTTACCTGGTTTTGATGCAAGAGAGTAACTCAATGAATGAACTTAAGAAAAAACTTTTTGTTTAATACTTGGCAGTATTTGCCAAAAACATTTGCTGTTTGATTCATAGTAATTTGTAAAAGCAATTGTTTAAGGAAAATAATTTATGAATGCATATAGGAAGCCAAGAAGAAATATAAAGTTCCATTTCAAATGCTAAAACAAAGGTGGTATTTGGCATTTATTGAGTCACCAGCCATGCAGTCATGGTACATCTTAAACAGCTGATTATATGGAAGGATAACCATTCTATATACTGGTCCATCCTTGGAACCTTCCTCACTCAAATACTTGGAGCTGATTGGTAACTAGCTCAGATAAAGGAAAAGGGAGTAGAGAAACAAGAGACTGCTACATAATTTTTTGTGGGTTTGACTCCCATGAAGTACATTAGCAAAGGACATCTATGACAAAGCCAGCATACATGGAAATTGGTAAAATCTGGTTGCTACTCCAAATCAGCCTATAATGCTTTCTTTGTGAGCACAATTTGGTTTGCTCCATCAAAGTGAATTTGGAAATCCTGGGCTCCTTTACACTGCTAATTCTTGGCCATTCATACCCTGACTGCCGTGCATTGTACGATCAAATGGATGAGACAAGTCTCACTTCTGATTTCATGTTTTTTTCTCTAGGAAAGCATGTTTATAAGTTTATTTTCTCCGATGTCTGGGTCTGCAACAGGTAGCACCTGAGATAGGGCTTTCTCCTCATGGTAGTGCCAAGATCTCAAACAAGTTGACAAGTAATCGAGGAAGGGGCTCAATTATTTGATTATTCTAGTTGCTTCACAAATTTGGAAACATCATAATGACTGTTTCAATGGAATGTGTGGCTGGTAACTAGAACCATTTTAGAGAAAGGAGCCCTGTGGTACTCTGCAGGTGCAAATTACAGAAACTAACAATGGTCTAGTCTGCAGTGTTGTTTAGTGATCGTCTCTTTTATGTTTTAAAGGCCCGTTTGTAATCTACTTTTAGTATGCTTTGCTGTAAATTTTGAACTTCTCTTCTTTAATGGAAAGATATGCAGCTCTCCTGCATGTTTAGTCATGTTGAACTGTTTAAGGTATGGAAGGTAGCATGCAAATTCAAGACCTAACACTTGAAATTGCAATTATTTGCATGTATTTTTCTTCAGATCAAACACTATGTAAGTTCAAGACCAAACATCATGCAAATTCAGCATGTTGAACAAGACCAATGAATCTTCAGCATTGCAAATATGCTATATTATTCAGCATCATTTTCAAGATAATCACCACGACACTGCAGTTCCTATTTTCTCCATGCATGTAAACAATATGAGTGAAGATCGCATAGTTGCACAACAAATTTGACAAAGAAATTTAATTCATATATTATCCCCATGATTTAAATCAAAATGATAGGTACTTTTAAAAACGTCATTGCATTAATAAGAAGACACTCAAATTCGATCCAAAGAGTTGAATCTAGGTGGTGCAGGTGTACACCAAATGAATGGAATTATGGAACTAGCATTCCATGAATGATTACCCAAACCTGGAGTTGAAAAAAGTTACCAGAACAGATAGATTATGCTCATAGGCTAACTTCTTAAGGATCATCGCCACTGATATCATCATTGACCGCCCTGCCAGTTTATTAACACACTTTCAGAGAAAAGAAGCAGTGACTGTGTGAATTAAGGATGCCTTCCTCTTAGGAAGAGATATCACAGAGACTATTGTTTAAGAATTTGACTAGAAAGTTCAATTTATGACCAGCCGAAACTATAAATTAGCAGTTGCATCATAGACATTATTATTAAGTGTATGACCAAGTTCATAAGTTATCTTGCATAAGAACCAATTCGATTCAGTTGCTACCTCATAGAATCATAGCTAATTTATCTCAACCTCTCAATATTCCTGCAAAAAGTTTCATTTA
The DNA here is from genome assembly GCA_023333625.1 of Bothriochloa decipiens. Lineage (NCBI taxonomy): Eukaryota > Viridiplantae > Streptophyta > Magnoliopsida > Poales > Poaceae > Bothriochloa > Bothriochloa decipiens. The sequence goes on from CM041631.1 coordinate 2,548,810, forward strand.
CTTACTGTATATCTGGAGTGCTAATGTACAGCTTATGCCATGCCAAAAAGGAGGGAATCATTGTAGACAAGGCCATGAAGGTGGTACCTTGTGGATTCTTGCCTCCAATAATGGGAGAAAGTAAGGATGATATCGAGTCAACGATAAGTAAGCAAATTTTCCTACCACCACTTTTTACCTATTACATGTGCCATGTGAGAGAAGTATTTGACACGAAATCTGAAATCATATGGAAGGCTTAGTTCATACCTTGTCATTCAGTAGAGAGACTTCAAGTTGATGTAATGCATTAAACATACCAAATATATCAAACACAGACTCGCAGATGATGCTTTCCATCACAGTCTTGAGCCTCTCCTTAGGCCGCAAGTCAAAACCTGGTTACTGTAAATCTTAAGCTATATATACAACATATGGTAAAGCTTTTGCTAACTAACTACCGGAATAAATTTCTATTTACCCCATAAGAATTGAAACAAATTCAGGTAATACCGTTGTGGGGGAAAAAGAAAGAGAGAAATTATCTGAACTCAAAGAAAGTAAATAGCAGGCTAGACATGTGGTTAATTGTCTACCTCTTTGATCAGATAGGCCACTAGTTCGATCAATTATGGTGGCAATGCGACTAGGAGAGAAGGAATTACTAGTATCCAAGTACATAACCACTCCCATATGCTTCACTGCAGCATGTGAAGCAGCATGTAGACAGACCTGAAATGGTATATATATGCAATAGACAAGAGCATGATTATGATCTAGCCCATATTAGCTCCAATACAATCATCCCAAGCAGTAACCATAAGCATTTTAAGTGTGCATATAAAAGATAACTCATCTTGTCACCTGTGTTTTACCAGAAGATGATGGTCCAGTAACTTCTGTCAGCTGACCTTGGCGCAGGCCGCCTCCAAGAAGTGTGTCAATGCTGGCAATTGAAAGATCAATAAATGATACTAGGATCATATTGATCATAATAGCTAATATAGACGAGGATGTGACGAAGACTGATAAGAGAGGGCATGACTATACCCTTCTAGTCCAGTAGGGAGGACAAGCTTGTTTTCAGTGGCTTCCTTGAGCAAGTCCATACCATTCCAAATTCGCCCACACCGATCTTCCTTAGAAGGCTGATCTTGATTCATTATCTCCTCCTGTGTATCACCATATCATCTCGTATCATGGAAGCACTCAAGTGATTCAGTAGTACAGAAATTCTTCACTACACAAATGTGTCATCAGCTCTATTGGTTGGCAATTGCCGCATTACGTTGTTACTTGCAACCCTCAATTCAATTTGCGATGTTCGATTATTAGACCAGTTACTTTTGGATTCTTGATATGCAGGAGAAGGTCATTTTACTTCTAAATGTAACGATGGACTCTTCTCCCAAAATGTTTAAGGCGAGTCAATCAACCGCTAAAGGGAGACGAATTGGCCGACTCAGTTGTCTGCCAAACGTGCAACGTCATGTGCAGTGTGTAGTATCAGTCAGACCAACATTTCAGTACAACAAGCATTCATGCGTTGATGGTAGGCAAGCAAATACTAGAAGCAGCAATGGCCCAAGAAGAATAAGAAGAACGCGAACCTCCTGGTCGTGTGGTGCGTAGCGGCGCTTCAGACCGCAGCCGGATGTGGTGGCTCCTCCTCCCCCTCCGCCACCGGCCGCCGCCGTCACTGCCGCCGAGTAGTTGCTGCTTGCCGCCAACACCACCGTTAGTGATCTATCACACTTATGGCCCCCCGTTGGAGATCTCCGCCAGCACGCGGTGCCCCTGGAAGGTCACTATAGAGCAAGGTACGGCGCCTGCCCCTACGGAACCCCTGGCAGACCGAGCGGGAGCGGCGGCGGCCGCGTGGGGCGAAGGAAAACGAAGAAGCCGAGACCGAGTACTGGGCCGGCCCACTTTGATAATGTGTGGGTAAAGCAAGCACAATGCAGGCCCAATAGCCCAACATGCTGAGTAGCGCAGCCCGCAGCGCTCTTTCCCGTCTCCTCCACCCGTCTCGCTTCCACCGATTCGTCGCGGCTCGTCTCCGTCTCCGGCTCCGGCTCCGGCTCCGGCTCCGCTCCTCGGCGTCTCGCTCGTCAACGCCAGCGCCACTGTGCCGCGCGCGTCGCCATCGGCCCCCGTGCCGCCCGCAGGGGAAGACAGATCGAAGGTCTGCAGGGTGCGTCTCGTTTTCCCCGCTCTCGGATCTGACCGACTGTTTCGTGTCTGTTCCCTGTCGTGCGAGAGTAGCTGGGGGCTCCACGGGCGGTTTTACGCGTAGGTTTTGTTCGTTTCGGGGTATTGTGTAGTCTCTTTACTTCAAGAACCATTGGAATCGAGTGATAATTTCATGATTTTGGGGGTATACTTCACGGTGCTTCTTACCAGAACGCATTTGTTCTGGCATTCTTGTTCTGTTGTGTTTTCACTATGGGGGAATTTATTTGTACATTTTTTCCAGCTGAGTGAGTGTTTGTATACATGATTGATTTGATCAATTACACACTTATAGATTATTGAGCCCCTTTACATAATCCATGTTCAATGCAACCATAGGATTTCATTGCCCTCAGCAGTTTTTAGGGTATTATTGCTAGGGAATAGGCTTATCACTATAGTGCTACTACATTCCACCAACCCCTGAAGTAGTGAATATGGTTTCTGGGAAGCAGAGATCTTTCCCTTTGTTGCTGGTTCCATTCCATCTGTGTACTGATGTCTTTTAGTTTTAGGCATCCCACCGGTGCAGGCTTGCAAACATGTATATCCGAGTGAAGCGCAACAAGACTACCTACTTCATTCAATGTGAACCAACAGAAACGGTTTTGAGCATCAAACAGAAGTTGCATTCACTGATAGATCAGCCTCCTATTAATCAGCAGTTGCTCTTGTTGCCCAACAGTGATGTGCTTGAAGACTCAAAGACGCTGGCAGACCAAAAGGTACCCATATATCTGGCTGCTTCTGTACATATTTTTCCTAAAATGATTGTGTTTTTCCTAATGCACAATCTCATTATTCTCATAGAAACATCTATAACCGAAGGCACCTTGCTAATGCAGATATTTAGTTTGTTTAGTCACGGTACAGTTTAGTTTGTGTAGCCTTAGCATATCAGTTTTCTTTGAACATTAAACCACAGCTTGTCTGATCCATCTGTCGGTTGTGTGATATTTTCTTTTTTATACTTGTTCAGGTGGAAAACGATTCCATTGTTGCATTGGCACTAAGAAAAGGTATCGTGTTCACGTGCTCAATTGTTAATGGGTTTTGTGTACTTTTTACCTTCCTTATCTTTCAGATTGTGCTTTTTGCATTTTTATTGTTTCCTTCTTTTTGCTTACTCTTATTACACCACTCAATTGTTATGATTATTGCCCAGCAACCGTTTAACTTTGTAGAAAATACCTTTATTATGTCTTGGGTCATCATTCACAGATCATTGATCTGTTTTCTGGACCGAACCTTATTGCTGAGGCTATGCTTTCTCTAGCAGAAATTTACACTTTTCCCTCCTTTCTATGTTAATAAATTGAGAAGAACTTGCAAAGTGGTTTGTTATAGCGGAATAGCAGGTTGCCTATTCTAAATAAAGTGAATGCATGATGCTAATATTTTCTAAAATCTCAACCTACTTTAATGCAGCTTCTTGCTTTACAATTCCAACCAGTAATTTCTGTAGCTATTGCATTTTCAGTCTGACAATTCCTGACTGTAATTTCTGTTCTACACCAGATGACGATGAGTTTGAGGAAGTATTCATTGCCAGGCCAGAGGATTTCATGTCATCATCATGATAAAGATTAGTATGTCATCTCAACAAGGTGACTGCTGTGTGTTCTCGGAGCGGACCCGTTGCTTTATGTTGGTCCCTCTAGGATCTTAGATGTAGCTCACTTGTCCCTTCGGGAGGAAAAAATTGTTATGAGGATCCCAAACAACCATTGTGGATGATATTAAAGCTTTGATTTGATGCTCCAACTGATGCCGTGCTCTTGTACCTACTGCTGGTGTCTGTCTTGATGTTGGGATCAAGCCCACCTAATTGTCCTTTTGTACCAGCTCTAGCATGTGAATCCATCTGTGCCTCCATCACCTAATACACTCGCTGTTGCTGCTGGCATGGCATTCCTGCTTGGCTATTACCCGATTCAACTACACTGTCGGTCACATAATGGGCAACGCATTAGGCTGCCAGTGCCATCACAGGATTAATAAAATAGTAGTTGTGGCCTTGTGGGCTTTCTCGGGGCAAATATTTAGGAAATGTTTGGACGGATTTCGTTTGCTCCAACATTAGAGGGTGGGGAGGGGATATATTTGCCTACTTTGGTCCACCCTTTCCGTTAGTTTTAAAATTCGCCTTTTGCTTGCGAAAATCGGTGTTCTGCGAAGTGTTCCAACCAACGGGGTTATATCATGTCATTATTAAACAATTGAAATGCAGCAGTCAAAAATCTCGAAACTTGCTTTTCCTTAGAAAAGCTAACAGAGACGGCTCTTCGGGAGCTTGAGCATTTGATTTGGTAGCAAGTTAGCAACAGCCTTTTGAACAACTCAACGCTGAAAGGGTTGTTTGCTCACATGTCAAGTTTTGAACGGTGCGCAATGCGGACAAGACATACGGAACGTCCTTCTCAAACTAAAGTCACCGTTATCCGTGTGTTTTCCCCTTGACGAGTCAAATAAACGTTTCGATCCACAATGTCTTTTCCTTGAAGAGTTAAATAAACAGTTTGATCCGCAATATCATTAATAATTCAGTTACAACCTTTAATTTTCAAGAAAACAACATATTTCGTTCTAAATTATAAGACATCTTGATTTTCTAAATATATTACTCCTATTACCATGAAAGGCTAAATGCTTTACGATTTGAAATGAAAAGGGAAGAAGTCTAATTCCCCCTGAACTATTGATCCTGGAACACGTAACCCTTCAACCTATGAAACGGTCTAATTTACCCCCTGAACTATTAAAAACCGTCTATTTTACCACTATACAGTTTTCGACAGTGGTTTTGCTACAGCAACGATGGTTTTGTCTTTTTCTTTTTTTATTTTTGCTGAATCTTTGAAAAATCATAATAAATTATAAAAAATTATAAAATAGAAAATCTAATTTTATTAAACTCCACATGAATAGATCTGTAGAGTGAAGAGTGAATGAATGAACATATAATATGATACACTTTAGTGCAAAGTTTTTGTTGTAGCTTTAGATTAATTGGGAAATCTAATTTTATTTGTACGACAAAAACTTTGTACTAAAATGTTACTGCAGCAAAACCCCAGTAGCAAAACCCCTGTTAATGTAATAAAAACTTTGTACAAAACCCCTGTTATTGTAGCAAAACCACAGTCGAAAAACTGCTCAAGGGGTAAAATAGACGGTTTTGGATAATTCAGTGCTAAATTAGACTGTTTCATAGAATGGGGATTATATGGTTCAGGGTCAATAGTTCAAGGCGACGTTTAGATTTTTTTCAATGAAAAAAGTACATCCACACGGAGGCCATTTACAATGCAAGATATTTTCACTGCTTACTATATTTTTTCCCTGTAAAAACGAATTGAACCCTAAGAATTTCCTACATAAATTTTATTCTATAGGGCACAATAAATGGTTCTAAAGAAACAAAACGGTCGAACCCGAGTTAATTAAGGTTATCTTTGAACGCCCAACAAAACAGAGGGTAAATAAAGTGAACTAACGAACGGTGTCACTACGTAATTATCCGTCTTTAATAACTCCAAGAAGGAAAAGAAGAACAAGCATAGGCATTTGAATTGAGTACGCATTTGACCGACACCGCGGAGGAAATTACCAGCTCTTCTAGTCTTTTATATATTTAGCAAATGGTCCACGAAGACCAGGTGCAGCAAACACTCCGACTCGTTCATATTGGCATTTCACGCCATGGCCCCGTCTTCGCTTTTGTTTGCTTTGCTCGGTTTGCCTTTTTTTGAGTTGAAATCAAAAGAAAAAAAACGAGAATGCGACCTTGCCCACGTTTCAAACCATCTTAAAAAGGAATTCAAGAGGCATTCCTACGGCACCGAGTTTTTTCGATCCTCCTGTTCTTGATTGCGAGAGCGAGAGCGAGACGAGAGGGATCTCGGAGCCGGGCGAAAGAGATAGCGCGAGGTCGGGGAAGTCCGGACGCTGACGAAGCAGGTGACCATTCTTCCCCGCTTCCTCCGCGTGTTAGGTTGCTCATGTGATTTTGCTGTTATAGCTGCATCTTCTTGCTTGCCGCTGCTGCTTGAGGCTCTCGTCTGCGGAGAGTTCGGAGCCTTCCTTGGCTGTGGCCCGGCCAGCTGCGCGATTCTTCGCACCCGAATCTTGGCTTTGCTCTTGCCCATCTGGCCGCCGAGGGTTTTGGGGACCGGCTTGCTTCTTCCAGTTGGAGGCTTGTCAGAGCTAAATCTCGCCCACCTCGTGTAAAACCAGCCGTATTCGGATCTTCCCTATCTTCCTCTGGCGGGGGTTCTTGGCCATTTCGGAGTTCCAATCAACCTGGGATCTCGTCGGCTGCTTGGGTTTCTCCGTGCCGTGAGTTTTGGTGGGTTATTCCCGCATTTAGTGGAGCTGGTTCTCATCTGCTCTCTCCTCCTCCGTTATTATTATTGTACGGAATCCTGTCTCAGTGTTTCATTTGATTTTTTTCTTCTCTCAAACTTTTTGGGCCTGTCTCTTCCTGATAAATTTTGTTGAGTATTACTCGAAGCAGATTTGCAATTAGCGCAGCATTGACAGTTACATTGTCCAGCATGTTACTTCTTTTATATATGAGCAGCTAACTGACTGTAAAATCTGTATTTGATTTACCAGGATGCACCGTGAAGCGTTGGCACACGGTGAGCTTCTGATGTCAATTAGGATTAAACATGCTTCCTCGCTGTGCTCAAGTAGGAGAATAAGAAATCAGCCTAGACAGTAGTTATCTGTTGCAAGCTGAAAATGGTATAGCACAGTGCTCCTGGACTACCGTTATTTGTCCCCAGTGTTTGCTAGTAGCAGCAATGCCTGATCATTAAAATCGTGTTTGACCTTGCAGCACCCTTATTCACTTAAGAGTTCCAAGGGAGTACCGATTCTGCCACGGCCAATCTTTGTTTTCTTCATTGTGTCATCTGGTTTCTATGTATGCTACCTCTCCTTTGATCAGATAACTCTAGAGAACAAAAGAGAGGTGAATAGTCAAGAAGGACAAAGCGAATATATTTGCAGAAAGCCTTATGTGCCACATGAGGAGCTCAGTTATGTGCACTTTCCAAAACCTACAAGTTATAGTAGGTAACATCCACCACCTGACTGTGAGGATAGATAAAATCTCTGTAGTCCTCAATTACGTAGCACAGTATATTTTCTGGCTGATGTTGATATTGTTTTGCCTTCTGCTGCAGGGGGGAGTGCTCATGTACTCCTGTTCGATTCTTTGTAATTGTGTCTATGCAAAGATCAGGAAGTGGATGGTTCGAGACCTTGCTTAATAGTCACCCTAACATTAGTTCCAATGGCGAAATCTTTAACAGAGTGGATAGAAGAGGAAATATCTCATCTATCTTACAAACACTTGACACACTGTATAATTTGGACTGGCTCACCAGCACAGCCAAGAATGAGTGCACAGCTGCATTTGGACTGAAGTGGATGCTTAATCAGGTACTTAAACTATGGCTTTCTACACAGAAAAAAACAGCATAACATTTTGGAGTCCTTGCCAGTTGTTGCTAGCTAGCATTGTTTATAAACTACGGTTCTAGCCGCTGGAGCATGGGCAAACCTTTTTATATGATCCTTTTTCCTTGCCAAAGTTTGGATTCTGTAAGAATTATAGCTAGATTTCAACTCTATTATACTGTCTGCATATATGGATGTTTTTCTCGGAGATATGGCCTATGTGCTAACTGTCAACTACTAACATGCCTACAGGTTGCAGGTCTTAAAACTCTGTAATAAGCAAAATTCACTATCCAAGCTCTTAAACACTTAACAATGATGATCCTTGTTGAAACGTGTTCTACTCTTTTTTTATCAGAATGATTGGAGTTATGCTTACACCTACCAGATGTTAAATATGTGCCTGCCCATAACTTCCAGCATTGTGTTTTTCTAGGGAATTTTGGAAAATCTTGAAGATATAGTTAGTTATTTGAACAAGAAGGGTGTCTCCATGATATTTCTGTTCAGGAAGAACACGTTGCGCAGGCTTATATCTGTGTTGGCCAATGACTATGACAAAGATGCAAAGAAGTTGAATGGAACTCACAAGTCCCATGTTCACTCAAAAGAAGAGGTAACTTCATTGCACAAACAGTTTCAAACAGAGTTTACTGACTGGCTTTGCCCTGTTGGTCCCAAATTTCCTTTTACATGACTTGTGGCTTAGAACATACTCTATCACTTATTTTATGGCAGCTTTGTGATTTTGATTAGACACTGGTGGGGAAATGAGAAACTACATCTAAGCTGATATTACACTGCAACTTCTTATCTGGTTAGTAATTTTGGGCAGGCTGAGATATTAGCAAAGTTCAAACCACATCTGGATCCGTTGACTCTGATTACAAATATCAGAAACATTGAGAAGGCCATCAGAGATTGCTTGGACCACTTCAAGAGTACGCGGCACATGATCCTCTATTATGAGGATATAATCAGCAACAGCAATGTACTGAACACAGCTAGATGTCCTATTGAAAGATCCATTGTTATGTCCTACTAATATAATTAATATTAATGCCGTGTCTTGGGTGTGCAGGCATTATCCCAGGTGCAAGAGTTCCTCAGAGTCCCGGTGAGGAGGCTGATGAGCAGGCAGGTGAAAATTCACACGAGGCCTCTTCCAGACCTTGTCAAGAACTGGGAAGAAGTTAGCAGCAAACTGAACGGGACAGAGTTTGCTCGCTACCTTGATGATTCAGATTATGTCAAGTGATGGAGATCAGGTTATTGGCATTTGGAGGTGTAGTTGCAAACACGCTTTAGAATTCTTTTGTACAGATGAGTCTGTTATAAAAGGCATACACAACAGATGACACACGTGCTGATGGAATCATAGAATTTTTTCTAAGATTTCTCTTTTTTGTGTTGTTGTATATTATTACAAGTTTATCAATAAAAAATTTGTGTACTGTGGGGATCTCCTCCACAGCCTTTCGTCAAAAAAATATATCAGAATGTAGCCAAGAATAGCTTACATCTGACAATGGTTGTTCACTTGTTCGAATTCAACTCGGACAAAATTCTGGCCCAAAGATGATACTGTTTTGGCATCATGTTCTTTCAATGAAGAACAAAGAATCCCAAGACTACACAAAAATGGCCACAGGATATACCCAGATCAACTTCCGTAAATGCTTGTACAAGAACAAATTTCCACTCAAAAAATGTTTACATGTAGCAAGTACAACATCGCTAAAGGTCATGCGGATACCATGGTGCACACATGGGCTATCATCTTGCAGACTATTGGCGTCGTCTCTTTATCCTCTCGAGGGCCCCCAGCTGCTCATTCCCTTGGGCACCTGAGCTTTCCTCATTATTCTCGGCAGCGTTCTCGGCAGCTCTCTTGCCAAGCTCGCCAAATACTGCAGCAGGAACACTCTTCTCTGCAATTTGGACATCGGGTTCCTCGTCATCACTCTCATCGGGCAGCTCAATGTCCTCGTTGTTACCAGCCTGTTGCCTGCTGCTCTCGGCCTGCGCCTCTACTCCAGCACTGACGAAGTTCATCATCCTGTTAGCAGAGGC
>CM041631.1:2570081-2611106 GCA_023333625.1 Bothriochloa decipiens
TTTTTTTAATTTACCGCCGAAAGGTTCGACAATATATCCATCACAACTGATGACGCCCATCTCGTAGTACTCTCAAGGACCGACAACGACAAGACAGATAAGGCTTGGTCCAAGGAAACAGAGAACTGTCACACACACACACCGGTAGAGAGGTGGAGCCTGCCCTGTTGCATGCCTGTTGGGTTGTTTCAGGCCACCTAAACTAACGGCCACCTAACCACCCGAACAGGAAACCGTTTTTTCGCGCCCAAATCTCAGCTACCCTGCTGACTCGTCCCTTACCTTTGCTTGTATACACATGGTACACTACACAGAGCGAACACAGATGGACGGACTATTGCCGGCCCGGCCAGGTGAATACTGACGACTGATGAGTGCAGCGAGACCCTGTTGGTTTAGCTACCCTCAATCTTAGCTCACTGACTGACTTAGATCGATGTACTAGTAGATCAGACGACCAAACACCTGCACCCTCACACTCCTTGAGTCTCCCCCTCCCATATCAAAACATGCGTGCCACGGCAACGAGAACAGTTCATCCATCGTCCAGTGAGCCATCGACTAATTGGTCCTTGCTCCTATTTCCATGGAGACCTCGAGCTCCAACTATTAGCAGCAGCAGCAGCAGCTAGGAGGCCTCATCAGTCCGATCACCTACTCCCTCCCATCGTTGTCTGCCTATATACCACGCTCAGGTCAGGCCTGCTAGCTTCCTGCCGTGCAAGCAGGGAGTGTCCAGTCCACCGGAAGCTAGCTAGCATGGTTCGTCGTGCGGTGGCGATGGCCGCCGTGGCGGCAGTGCTCTGCATCGCCGCCGCCGGAGTCGTAGGAGCGGAGGTGGTGGACGAGTTCGGTGGCGGGGCATCCTTCATCTTTGGGGACTCACTAGTCGACGCGGGCAACAACAACTACATCCCGACGCTCTCTCGGGCTAACATGACGCCCAACGGCATCGACTTCGCGGCGACGGGCGGTACACCCACCGGCCGTTTCACCAACGGGCGGACCATCGCGGACATCATCGGCGAGATGCTGGGGCAGGCGGACTACTCGCCGCCGTTCCTGGCGCCCAATACCAGCGGCGGCGCGATCCTCAACGGCGTCAACTACGCCTCCGGCGGCGGCGGGATCCTCAACGGCACGGGCAAGGTGTTCGTGAACCGGATCGGGATGGACCTGCAGGTGGACTACTTCAACATCACGCGCCGGCAGCTGGACGACCTGCTGGGGAAGGAGAAGGCCCGGGCGTTTCTGAGGAAGAAGGCCATCTTCTCCGTCACCGTCGGGTCGAATGACTTCCTGAATAACTACCTCATGCCGGTGCTGTCGACGGGGACGAGGATCAGGGAGTCGCCGGACGCGTTCCTCGACGACATGATCTTGCACCTCCGGGACCAGCTCACGAGGCTGCACACGCTGGACGCGCGCAAGTTCGTGGTGGCCAATGTCGGGCCGCTGGGGTGCATCCCGTACCAGAAGACCATCAACAGGGTGGCCGAGGACGAGTGCGTCAAGCTGCCCAACCAACTGGCGGCGCAGTACAACGCGCGGCTCAGGGACCTCATCATCGAGCTCAACGGCAACCTCCCCGGCGCCAGGTTCTGCCTCGCCAACGTCTACGACCTCGTCATGGAGCTCATCACAAACTACCCAAACTACGGTGAGCCGCCGCCGTGACCATGCATTATTTCAGTGAGCAAGCAGAGCAGGACATGGATGAACCATGACTGGATCCATCACATGCGTGTCGTTGCAGGGTTCACGACGGCCAGCGTGGCGTGTTGCGGCAACGGCGGGTCGTACGACGGGCTGGTGCCGTGCGGCCCGACGACGAGCCTGTGCGACGACCGGGACAAGCACGTGTTCTGGGACCCATACCACCCCAGCGAGGCCGCCAACGTGCTGCTCGCCAAGTACATCGTCGACGGCGACTCCAAGTACATCTCGCCCATGAACCTCAGGAAGCTCTACTCTCTCTAGTTGACCGGCGCGGGCGCCGGCCGCTCGCTCGCTGACCATTTCCTTTTGGCTTCCGTCGACGTCACGCCAGCCATTTTTTAAACGTGCATTGCACGTACGCCAGCTTTCATTTGCATTCACCGCGTGCAATGCAACTGTCGTATGTAATTTGTAACTTTTTGGTGCGAGGAAATTAATTTAGCATGTGGTTTTCGAGTGTACGTATTGTACTGTAGCTGCAAAACAAATTTGTCATCTAACTCTGCAACAAAATGCATCAATGAATATACGCTATAGTGTATCATTTTTTTTTTAAAAAAATCAATGCTCTCTTACAAATGGACCATGCTACGGCCCATTAAGTTGAGCCCAATTACCAAAAAAAATGACACGATCCCAATTAAACACACAGCCCAACTCCTCTCTTCGCCCTCGGCTGACTTCGGTTCGGACTTGCCCAGTTTCTCCCCTCCGGCCGCCGCACGGAGAAGCAGCAGCCATGCAGGCCGCCGCCGCGCGCGCCCGCCGCCTCCTCGCGTCCCCGGCGGCCTCGGGGATCCCCGGAATACTCTCCAGACCGGTCCCAGGGCGCGCATCCTGCGCCGAGGGCGTTCTCCTTCACCGTCTCGATGGCGCCCCCGCCTCGCCGTCCTCTCCGCATCATGCCAGGGGCTTCTCCTCCTGCTGCTTCGCCTCCCGTTCGCCATGTGAGCTCCCTTATCTCGTACCTATCAAATGTGTGTTCTGCACCTTCCTTGCTTTCCAGTGCGCTGCTCGCGGGTTTGCCTGGCGCTGCATTTTGTCGAACTGGTGGTGGGCGCGCGGAGTGGCTTGCCCACCGGACGGCCTCGAATCTCGAAGGGCTCTTGCTTTCGCTTGGATTTCATTTTTCATATTCTGAATGCAAATGAAGGTTTTGATTGGAGGAGATGTTCGGCAGTGCATCATTCTGTCGACCTTGTGGCTAGCGCTTGTGACTATGTGATAGCGCTTGTGACTATGTGATAGTTTTAGATGCTTGTGATCCACTAGTAGGTTCCTTGGGATTATCTCATGTGTTTGTGGTTTACAGTTGAAGTCAGGTTTGATGAGATACAAGTTTGTGGATGGAATGAGCATGAGTCGGCTGTTGCCTTATAGCACTCTAATTTGCTTCATTTCCTTGTACTGATATTATCCTTCCGTCCCATCACTTATAACGTTCCGTGGCCTCTTGTCCATCTTGAGCATTTTTTGCTTGCTCTGGATTATATTGAACTTTCCTTAAAGAAAAGAGCGTATTCCAAACACTCTGCAAAGCATCTGAACCAACTGACCTTTAAGTGGCTTTAGCTATTGCAGTGAAATGTTTCACTAGTGACCAGTTTTTTGGTCCATCATTGATTATAATAGTTTTGATTGGTAAACCATGCTAACTAATTATTGTTTTTATTAATTTAGGTAACCTGCTATCTCCGACCATAGCTTCTCAATGGTTGAGTGAGAAATCAGTACACTGTCACATGACAACTGCACACTTCTCAACTGAAGCAAGTGACATGGACCACCCTACAGGTTATTTATTGACTTATTCAGTTTATTCAAAGAAGGTCCACTATTGAGATACGTAGCAGCTTTTACGTACCATTGCTAAGTTAGCAACAAAATGATCCCTTGCATAGGAATTATCTAACCAGCAACCATTTGCTAACTGTACATTTTGATATAGACTCATCAATCTACTTTATCACCTTGCTTGTAATCTTTGTAACATATTTGAATCAAGATTTTCTCATGCAGTTACCTTATTGTAATCCTGAAAATGCATTGTTTTTTTCCTGACCCTAATGCTAATTGAAGTTTATGTATGGTCTGCTATTTGTCCTAGTTGTCTCTTGCTAGATCCTTGAAGTGACATTTTGTTTTTGTTTCTAGATGTTTTTATTTCTTTAAAGTTGCACTGTTGCAGATAAATCCAACAAGTACAAAATTATTAAGTCTTTGAGATATTCGGTTGAATTTTATTATGTATTTCTTTTCATGTACATTTTTCTGCATGATTTCTGTAATTATTCATAGAATGGATTTCCTGAAGTTTGATGCTATCATTTGTCCATGTCATGGTTTGCCACAGAAGCTGTAGAGGAGATGTACCAGAAAATGTTGAAATCTGTTGAAGCTAAGACCATGCCTCCAAATGCCTGGTTGTGGTCAATGATCGATAGCTGCTCCAATAAGGAGGACATCAAACTTCTTTTTCAAATTTTGCAGAAACTCAGAGTATTTGTAAGTCTCCTTCATATTGCTCATACATGTAGAATGGTTCATTGTTTATTTTGTCTACCAAGTCACAGTACCAATTTTGAGTGCATATGTGAATATGTTGGTATCAACGTCACTCTTGTGGTGATGGCTCCAAATATCTAATCTTGATCTCTAGAGTTATTTTCTTTATTTATTTGCAAAGAAGTGTTCATTCAGCTGAGTTAACAGAGTTTCTAGTACATTTAGCCGTATTGATAAATTTCAACAAACATATGGAATTAGGGTATGTGGTCTGGAATTGTGATGTTGACTGAGTTATCAAGATCTTTTTAGATTGGTGACACAGGATAAGAAAGATAAATGGTTTCTATGCATGTCCTTTTTATTCCTTGTACTTAGGACTCAGTAGCTTTCTTTCAATGTAATTGTTGTTCTCTGGAATCTGGACATAGATGAGAAAGTATGTTCTTTCTCTCCTAAATTTTGTTCTGTTAGTATAAGCTATCTTAAATTGACACTTATTATTGATCCAGAGACTATCAAATCTTCGCATCAGCGCAAACTTCAATGAGAATCTCTGCAGGAAAGTAACTGAGGCTTGTGCTCGTGTAGGCGCCATTGACTATGGTACAGTCCCTTTTAAACACCAACGGGGTTTTTTTATCTGATACGGGCTGAATTCATATTTCCATTTTTTAAACCATTTCTGTTGAATCTGGTTTCTAATGGATTTCTATGTACAGATTTAGGATTTCCTGAGAGAAGTTGTGCCTTGATCTTAATGAAAAGAGTGCTGCATCTATTTTTTCTGCTAATGATATATTGAAGACATTGCTTTTTCTAATAATATGTGCATGAGTTATCAAGTTCATTTTTTAAGATGATAATATCAAGTTCATTTATAAATGCCAAAGGATTTATGGCATCTATTCTGGTTCATAAAGGCATTAACTTTGATGTTGTGTCACTTCTCAGTTTTGTGTATTCTATAACAACTATTACTCAATTAGACCCCCCACCCTCCCCCCCCCCCCCCCTCAAAAAAAAGAAAAACATGACAAAAATAATTGAGTAATTCAGTTTGATTAAGGTAATGTAATGAATGCAGGCTTGAAGGCTTTATGGAAGCATAATGTGTATGGAATAACACCAACGATTGGTTCTGCTCATTATCTACTGGTATTATGTTCAAAAGAAAAAAAAAAGGTCTTCTGGTATCCATTTTTCCTACTTACTTGGTTATGATTCTCTCCTTTTGCAGCAACAAGCTAAAGAGAAAAATGACACCAAACTAATGGAAAACGTAATGCAAGTCCTATTGAGAAATTCCTTACCGCTGCAACCAGGCACAGCTGATATAGTCTTCATGTACGTCATTGTCTGTTCTCAGTTGTTATTTTCATTTTTTTGTATTACTGTACACCATGACCTTAGCCTCTACAAAATTGATTTCAAATGTTTCATTGAATCATATTAGTCCTATCTTTTTGCAATATAGTTCTGATTCACATTAGCTTTGTAGCAAAATAAATTCTTGAAATATTATTATGATACACTACTGATATAGTCAACATTTAATTATGATACACTACTAATTGAAAGGAGCAAAATAAAGTAATTATGTGAATTTAGCAGAAATGGTAACCTCTAGAATTTGTTGCGGTTGGTTTGTATTTTATTTTCTCTTGAGTCGTTCTTTCCTTTCAAGATTTCATGCTCCTTTCAATTATTGATTTCATGGAT
This sequence comes from Bothriochloa decipiens, assembly GCA_023333625.1. Lineage (NCBI taxonomy): Eukaryota > Viridiplantae > Streptophyta > Magnoliopsida > Poales > Poaceae > Bothriochloa > Bothriochloa decipiens. The sequence continues at coordinate 2,576,028 of CM041631.1, forward strand.
TTATATTGTCTTGTGCAGCATCTGCTATAATGCTGATAGATGGGATTTACTCTCAAAATACGCGGAGAAATTTGTTAAGGCAGGTGTCAAACTGCACCGGGCTGCATTTGACGTTTGGATGGATTTTGCTGCCAAAGCTGGTAAGCAGTTTGATTCTTCTTACTGATCTCAGCTAAATATGACAGCCGACCTAAACCTAAAAGCAGCATTGGAGGTGCATTGCCATTGCAACTGCAGCCAAAATAGTTATGTATGAATTGAACATCTTTTATTCCTTGTTTCAACTGGTATGGATTTGGACCAGGGGTAGTTATCTACTTACCTTGCCCGCATGATGAAATTTTATTTATGAAATAGTAGTTTTTTTGTTGTTTGGTAGTTAAATCTTAGTTTCCCTATAACATTGTTGTTAATGTATTAAACCATTCTTCTGCAGGGGATTCTCAATCTATTTGGAACATTAATAGTCTAAGAGGCAGGTCTGTCAAACATTATACTCTTGCATCAGGTTTTGCATGTGCAAAGGTAACTGTTCCTGGAATGAACATCATTACACAGGAAGCAATAAATTACAGCATTTCTTCCTTTTGTTTTATTTTGTGTCAAATTGAACTAACCAATCTAAATCTGTTCTTCAACGTGCCATGCTAAGTTGCAATAATATGTCAAGTGGTTTTGTAGCATATTGTACTAAGTCTTGATCCATAGTCTGTAGTTAGCACTTTTTCCTTTTTGTGGAACATAACTGCATATGCGCTGTTAGTGATTTGTTCAGTTCGTATGCAGCGCTTCAGATTTCTGTTCTCAGGCTTGTTATTTGTCTTGTTGTAGGGGTCTCTGCTTGACCGGAAGCCAGAAAATGCCGCTGCCATGATTAAACTCCTTTACAAGGTTCGGAACAGGGGTTTTTATTGCCATCAGACCTATATTGCTAAATACTGAATTTGCTACATGCCAGCAGCATATTAAAAAAATATTTCTGAATAACAGCTGGTTTTTTTTTTCTTTGAATAACCTGCTGCATCTATGCTGGCCATGCTGCTCAAGCATTTCAAACTCAAGCTATTTTTTTGTTTGGCATTTTGAATTTTAAAATAACACATTTCACTATTTTACAGAGTCCTTAAGCTAAAATAGTTTGATGGAGTTGATTTTTACCTATAAAACCTTGAATCGACGTGTTCACCTGATGAGAATTTATGGTTGAGTGCAGCATTTGCCTGATCAGAGGAAACCATTTGTGAAAGATGAACTCGAGAAACTTATTGCTGAATGGCCTACAGAGGTGGTAAAAAGGCAGAAGAAAGATAATAGAAAGGTGGGATACTTGATCATTTTTTGTTTGGTTTCTACACAATCAAGCATTTGTTAGTCTTGTATTCCCCAGCCCGGCAGGACTACACTTTCTCCTTGAGACACAACGTCTTGGTATGAATTTGACTGGGGAGTGCCTTTTTCATTATTTATTATGTTGAGCAACTTTTGCTGCTTTTCGATAATCAATACTGCTGCACTCCGTGTTCCTCGTATCTGTTTGTTATAAACGAACCTGTCTAGTAACAAAATATCTCTGCATCTATCAGGCGTTGGAGGAAGCTTTGATCAAGGACATCCCTACGATGGTGGACTGCCTGACAAAGTCCGGCCTGGAAATCCCTATGGATCTGGACAAGCTTGCCACCCCACAGCTCCAGGTGGCGTAGGAACAGAAGACACATGGTTCGCCAGATGATGTTACAACTGGAACAGACTTTTGAGTCTTGAGGAACAGCTTGTATTTTGGCACTGATGCTGGCAGGCAGGCAGCGCAGATTGAGTGCGCAGCCATTTAGATCCCATTTGTTTTGATTGGCAAGTGTAGTTGTAGCGCTAGCTCAGCTTCTGGAGTCGCCCACTGTTGTCCGCTGACCGTTGAGGTTTTGTGATAGATGATTACATGTTTTTGTTTATCTCTAAGAAGGAAATGCCGTCGTATCCTGGCATGTATTGTAACCGCACTGATTACATTGATTTTGTACGTGCTAATCAAACAACAATACACACTTGAGGTGATATTCAACAGTGTAGTTGTCAGTAGTAAGTAGTAGAACCAAACCAACGCATGCGCAGTGTGCAGCGCGGTGCTACGGTTGCCCCGTGGCCTGACGTGTATGCAGGGCAGTGAACAAAATTCCACCCGCCCATTAGGCCCTGGTTGGATCCTATTAGGATTACAATAATTAATCAGCAAAAAATATTTAATTGGGATCCAAAGGAGTGACTAATAGGGATAATAGATTATAGATAGTTATTTGCTACCCCGTTCTAAAAAGAAAATGCAATCCTCGCTTCATTCAAAAGTATATGAATGTAATTCTCACTCGACCAAATGACCAGTATACAAATTGACCAAATTGTCATTACCTTTTCATTTGTTTTATGTGCGCTTTGCAATTAGGCACTGTGTAACTGTCATACCGGTACAGATCTGACCGAGCTTCCCTGGTCCAGGAAACATGGCATGTGGTGTGATCCATTCCATACAGCTCAGAGGGTGACGGAAGCCTTGGCAGCTAGTCCTGGGTCTTCAACGAGCTGCAGGACTAAGTGGACAGCAGGATCAATCCGGACTACACAGATTACAGCATTTCCAGCATAGAACCTGTTAACTATCATATCTGGGCTGAAGAACATAACAGCCAAGAAAGCATTTGAATTTTGGTACGCTTTTAGTTCTGCTTGAAGATCTTGTAAAATGAAATAAAGGAAAAACGACAGATAATGTAACTTATTGACAAAATAGCAGGTAAAAAAATATTCAATTGATTGGAAGTAATCTATGTAGAGTGATGACTTGCTAACTTGACCTAACAGTTCCATTCCTCACTCAAATTAATTAATCTAACATGACATGTTGCTGCTTGTAAGAATGGAAAAGAGAACCTAATGTACATAATTGACTAATCCAGCTCCCTCTCCAGCCTATACATTGACCGATGTTTGAAAAAATCCGTACATAAATGGATCTGAGGAAAAAAAAACAATTCATTGCTGTAGCTCTTGATTCTGATTCAGATATCCCAGTTTCTAGGAACCACTGCAAAAGTATTTCAACTTTTGGTGTATTGAAGACTTGATTTGCACTAAGCATGAGATGATGTATCATCTAGCACGGGCAGTTGCTGGTTGTTTTGAAGAGCGGCCAGACTTGTGTTTCCGCTTCTGGTTGCCAGCTGCAGAGTCCGCTAACGGTCCGGACCAGGTAGGCACTGCGCTTTTATCGTAAGGAAATACAGTGCTGAAGGAAGAAGGGTCTGGGGGCTCAAATGAAGGTTCCATGTGATTCGAACAGCCCAAGGGAAATCCAAGCGCACCATCCTGGTGCGGCGGAGGGAACTTTTCACTCTTGCTCTTCGCATTTGCATGAGTTATTAACCTCCTTTTCTGTAGAGAAAAAAAGAATTGTGTTAGCCACGTTAAATTTGGCGCCTTCCAGATGCTATGAAACACAGTATATGCAAACAAGTTCATGCCAAAGAACTGCTAAGTAACTCAAATAAATAAGGAATTAACATACATCAATATTTGCTTGGAGTTCAGCGTTTGCCTCTGGAGCTGGAACAGCCCTAGGCCGATCCCGTGTCCTTGTCTTCCTTGTTCCATCTCCATTAGCTCTACCACCAGCAACCCTTAAGCTGTTGTCCATCCAATAAATAAGCCAGTCAGCCAAAGAGCAACCAAAATGTTGAGATAAAGTGTAGTAAGACAACTGCATCTAACAAGGACAATATACAACAGAAAAGAAGGGAGACAAATTGTTTCATGACTCATCATGATGTGTAACCAGTATTCCATGATGATGTCTGAGCATTATTCTCAACAAGTTCCCAGAAATCCTGGAATCTTGGCACGACAGCCAAGACTCCCACTTTAGTATACTCCTAGACCAGTACATGTCCTAGCAGTGGACCAGAGTTACTTTTGAGACAAGAAATAAAATTTCCCTAAGCTGAACACATTTTTATCATGCTTTGTCTTCCAGTCATCGGCATGAGCACTGTTGCCCCAAGTTTTGTAGCCCATGGAAGATGCGGAATTAGGCAAAGTATCAACTACATATTTCACATCACTACACATTGTTTTGCATAGATGACAAGTGCATCCAAAACAACAAATACTAAACAACAACAACAACAATAACATAGCCTTTTGTCCCAAGCAAGTTGGGGTAGGCTAGATATGAAACCCAAAAGAGACCTGGAAACAAAGAACACATAAAGTATACAAGAAAAAAGATTACGATTCAGACACGTTAATTGCTAGTCTCCAAGCGCTCCTATCCATAGCTAAATCCTTAGAAATATTCCACTCCTTAAGGTCTCTCTTAACCGACTCGTTCCAAGTCAGTTTAGGTCGACCTCTACCGCGCTTTACATTATCGACCCGCTTTAGAACCCACTACGCACCGGCGCCTCAGGAGGCCTCCGTTGGACATGGCCAAACCATCTCAACCGGTGTTGAATCAATTTCTCCTCAATTGGTGCCACACCAACCCTATCCCGAATATCGTTGTTCCAGACTCTATCCCTTCTTGTGTGCCCACAACACCATCGTAACATACGCATCTCTGCTACACTCAATTGCTGGATATATCGCCTTTTTGTAGGCCAACATTCGGCACCGTATAACATCGCCGGACGAATCGCTGTCCTATAAAACTTACCTTTTAACTTCTAAGACACCCTTTTGTCACAGAGGACGCCTGAAGCCTGACGCTATCTCAACCAACCAGCTGAAATTCTATGCCTAACATCTTCATCAATGTCGCCATCCTTTTGTAGCATCGATCCTAAATACCAAAAAGTATCCTTCTTGGCCACCACTTGCCCATCAAGGCTAACGTCTCCCCCCTCATTCCTAGTCGCGCTGAAATCGCACCTCATGTACTCGATCTTGGTCCTACTAAGTCTAAACCCTTTCAACTCTAACGTGTGCCTCCATAGTTCTAACTTCCTATTAACGTGTGCCTCCTGAATTCTCCTCACGAAGCGTCTGTTGGTATCGTCAAATGGGTCATCCAACTCTAAGGTAGGACCCTCATTCTCCCCATTAAACAACTTGTCAAAGTACTCTCTCCACCTGTCATTGATCTCCTCATCCCTCACCAAAAGTCTATCCGTCCCATCCTTGATGCATTTGATTTGGTTGATGTCCCTCGTCTTCCTCTCGCGGATCCTAGCCATTCTATAAATGTCCTTCTCCCCTTCCTTCGTGCCTAGCCGCTGATAAAGGTCATCATACGCCTGACCTTTTGCTACACTCACCGCTCGTTTTGCAACCCTCTTCGCTATTTTATAGCCCTCAATGTTGGCTGCACTCTTGTCATCATGGAGCCGCTTGAACCACTCCTTTTCCTTAATAGCCCTTTGCACCTCGTCATTCCACCACCAGGTGTCTTTCGCTTCCCGTTTGCCTCCCCTACTCACGCCAAACACATCCGAAGCCACCTTCCGAACACATGTGGCCATCTTTAGCCACATGTCCTCTGCATCTTCTCCTTCTTCCAACGGCCCCTCATCTAGCATCCTCTCCTTAAATGTTTGTGCTGCTTCCCCTCTAAGCTTCCACCATTTTATTCTCGCAATCTTGGGGCGATTGTCCCGGTGGACACGTACCCGAAAGCGAAAATCCGCCACCACAAGCTTGTGTTGAGGGACAACACACTCCCCAGGTAACACCTTACAATCTAAGCAAGCATGTCTATCTCCCCTCCTTGCAAGGATAAAGTCGATCTGGCTCAGGTGTTGTCCGCTACGAAATGTCACTAGATGGGATTCCCTCTTCTTAGAGATGGTGTTCGCTATCAACAAATCGTAGGCCAACGCGAAGTTCAAAACATTCTCCACCTCTTGATTTCTACTACCATACCCAAAACCCCCATGCACCCGCTCGAAACCTACATTAGTCGCACCCACATGGCCGTTGAGGTCTCCACCTATGAAGAGTTTCTCGTTGATAGGCACAGTACTAACCATGCTATCGAGATCTTCCCAAAACTGCCTCTTGGTGCTCTCGCAAAGACCTACCTGTGGGGCATAGACACTGATCACATTCAGAGCCGAATCTCCAACTACCAACCGGACTAGGATAATCCGGTTGCCTTGCCTCCGCACATCAACTACTCCATCCTTAAGGCTCCTATCGATCAAGATGCCTACACCATTCCTACCCGATGTGAACAACAAATACTAAACATAGAAAGAAATTTGTGAGTGTTCGGGCAACAAACCGTCTAGCTTCTTCGTCTCTTCGTTTCGCATCCATCTCTTTGCTCGGCGGGTATTGGGGCAGACTTGATGGTTCACATGCATAAGGCTCTGTTGCAAAGAACTGCACATAAAGTGAAAATAAGAGTCTTGCTTTTGAAAAGAGTCGTTCACAGTAACAACATATAGCATGATATATAAATTCAAATAAGCCAGTAATATTGTATTTAAAAGGAATAACATTAGCACTCAGGTACCAAGGGGCCTTCATAAGTCTGAACTAAATTTAAGGATCAAGGTGGTTTGACTAAATAGAAATATCTTGATCAATACATAGGTAACAATTTTAAGTTGTTATGGCTACAAGTCATTCTACTTTCATGTCCTGTAAAAATTGAACTTTTGTTGCCCTCTAGAAATCTTGAAACAATGAACACCTTTTTTTTTCAAGGACCAACATAGAGTAATGAACTGTTAACTAGCTCGTCCATGATCCGTTCCAAAATTCGATTTGAGAAACCAAAGTGGTTAAATTCGATTTGAGAAACCAAAGTGGTTAACAAGTCATACACTTCTATGACCATTAAAACTTGAACTATCGATAACCCTATGAAAATATGGGGAAAAAAGAACGATTTTTTTCAAGGACTAACATGGAGCATTGACATGGTAACTAAGCTTCTATCTAATCTCTTCTGAAAATCTATTTGAGAAACCAAAATGGTTACTACCGCCAACCTTGGTGTGCTAATATTCCGGATGAACTAGTATGCAGTCGTTAATGACATCAGGGAAGGTTTTTTTTTCTTTGGTAAAGAAAATAAGAACAGAATGATAACAACTGAGATAACTTACATCACTGTTTAATGCAGAAGTTGCTGTTAACCGATCAGCAGGATCAATTGCAAGTAGTGTCTCGATCAGTCTAAGTGCTGATTGAGGGAAATCTTTGAATGTATCCGCTATCCGCCTTTTGTACGGCTCTTGAGGCTTAAATATAGTTGCATGAGGCAACTTTGACTTTTTCCAATATTCTTCCGTCGGAGAGCCACATAGCTTAAAAATTTTATGCAGCTGTTCCACCTGAAGGACAGACACCCAATCAAAAAATGGAAATATCATGGAATGCAATGGATGACAATAAAAATTATGACTGAACATATGACCATCGCTAAACTGTCTGAAATTAAAACAAAAAAAAAGTTGCATTTCCAATTTATTTCATTGAATTGTTTGGTGTGAACAATAATTCAGCATCAGAGCTCTGAAGAAAGGCATGTGATTCAGGGTCTACCATGTAACAAAGGTGGCAAGAGACACTAAGCAGATAAAGATTTTCAGATGATTGATATGTTCTTTATTCCCATGAATCAGGTACAGGTCTGCATTGTCAAGAAATTACATTTGTAGTAAAACTATTAACCCTGATGAAAACATACCCTTTTTAATCATCAGAAAGGTCATATTTATATGATTTTGGTCCAAAAATGAAATATGATTTTCATCAACAAGTACATTTTGTATGACACATAGGAAATTGGATAGGTTAAGCTTAATTATCTAACAAGATAACAAAAACAAGCCTCCACATGAGAAATAGTGCAGTAATGCAACAGGGTCATAACTAAATAAAATACACGACGATTTCCTTGGTCACGAAAATTTCACAGCCTTGGTAAACAGAATCCTTAACGGAGAGTGCTGATAGCCAGATGGTATTTCAGGGACAATAAATATAATGCAACAGTTAAGGATTCTGTAGCTAACCTCAGTCCGTCCAGGCATAATAGGCTTTCCGGCCAGCAATTCAGCCAGTATACATCCTGCACTCCACAAGTCGACGCCAACTCCATAATCGGTCGCACCCAGCAGCAGCTCTGGAGGACGGTACCAGAGTGTCACCACCCGACTCGTCATTGATTGTTTATGGTTGGGGTCGAAGAAGGACGCCAGGCCGAAATCACCAATCTTGAGCACACCGTTGTTGTCCAAAAGCAGATTCGACCCCTTGATGTCGCGGTGTAGCACTCCCCGGTTGTGGCAGTGCTCGAGCCCTGACAAGAGCTGATGCACATAGCACTTGACCTGCCCCCATACAAAACACCTCAATCAGTCGCTTGATGCTGTGCCAGGGTGTCAGCGGAAGGAACGGGATCTGGACCTGGGGCAGCGTGAACTTGATGTCGGGGCTGGCGGCGAGTCCGGCGAGGTCGTGGACCATGTAGTCGAAGACGAGGTAGAGGCTGCAGGACATGCGTGAGGTGACGAGGCCGTCGAGCTTGATGACATTGGGGTGGTCGAGGCGGCGCAGGATGAGGATCTCGCGCGCCATGAAGCGCACGCTCTCGGGCTCCAGGTTGTCGAAGCGCACCTTCTTGAGCGCCACGATCTTGCCGCTCAGCGAGTCCCGCGCCTTGTACACATTGCTGTACGTGCCCTGGCCGATCTGGGCGAGAGAGGGGGAGAAAAAAAATGCATTTTTTCACCTCGGCGTTCGCGCTGCACGGATCACGGAGCTAGAGAGAGGCGGAGGAAAGGGCGCACCTTGTCGATCTTCTCGAAAGAGTCGGCGCGGCGCGGGGTCCAGCCATTGATGGCCTCGCCGGCGACGGCGGAGAGCCAGGCGGGCCAGCCGGCGGCGACCTGCTCGCCGCGCGCCTTGTTGGCGAAGCTCCCGCCGAGGCGCACCTCGGCGTGCGCCGCGGCGGCTGCGGAGCGCGACGACCGCGACCGCCGCTCCCGCCTGACCTTCTCGGGCTTCTCGGCCGCCGCCTGCTGCTGCTGCTCCGGCGCCGCCGCGGCGTCCGCTTGTGCGGCGGCGGAGGAGGAGGAATCGACCCCTTCCTGGTGCGGCTGGGTGGCCGCGGGGTGATCCCGGCGGCGGGAGGCGGTAGCTGCGGGCGCAGCGGGGCTGGAGGTGGTGGGGCGGCCGTGCACGCAGCCCATGGCCGGCCGTGGGGGCGCTGGTCACCGGCGTCCGGGCATGGGCCGGGGCTGGCGCGCGAAGCTTCTGCGCAGCAGGGAGGTCCGGCCGCGATCCGGAGGCGGCGGCGGCGCGGGGAGGCAGGCAGGCGGGCGGGTGGGAAGGAAGCGGAAGGCGGGGTTGGAGGTGGTGGTGGTGGGGGCGAGTAAAGTAAAGAGGAAGCTTGGGCGAGTCTTGTCAGTGAGGAAACGGCACGGGCACGGGGCTGGTGGCCAGTGGAACAACGCAACGGAACGGACGGAACGGAATGCTTTGACTCTGACGGGTCTGCACCACATGCTGTCCTCTTCCTCGGCTTCGATGTGCCTACGCCCTCTATGCACAAATGACAGATTCACCGAGGACAGGAGGGTAATTTACTAGTAGCAGGGAGCAGAAACTGAAAATTAATTTATGGGACTTGCTGTTTTCTAGGTGGCTGAATTTTTTAACAATATAATATTAAACAGCTAACTAGTATATTTGTAGTCAAACAATTATAAAATTGCATATTGTCTAGATAACTAAAAGAGAAATGTAAATGTATTTGTGCTTACTATTTTATTACTTACACACCGAAGCGTAATCCGAACTTCCGAAGAGAGGATCCCCACCTTCAAAATATATTGCCATGTTGTCTCAGCAAATTAGGGAATTTCTACATTGTTACTATAAAAAATTAGACCAACCTAGGAGGAGGTCATCAAGTAGAAAATGGGCATCCAAATTTGCTCCCGACAGGATTCGAACCTAGGTGGCTAGGTGCATTGTTACATTTACTCACCTAGTCAAGTGAGTTATTGCTTAGCCAAGAGGAACTAGTTACAATCTCGAGACTGTCAAGTATAATATCTCCCCTCCGCTCAATAATTATAAAGCTCCATCTGTCAAGTTTGTCTTTATACTTGAGCATCGATGAGATTGGAGGGAGTATAAAATGTAGAGTATGATGATAAACAAATTCAAAGTTGAAAAAAGAGCTTGTGTGCTAATTCAGCATCTAGGGTAAAAGTGCTATTTTTCTGTATGGTGTTTTTCTCATCAGATGGGGTGATGATTTGTTTAGGCTGCTTTTGTTTTGTGCACGCTTCTTTTCTCTCCCTTTTACTTCTTTTCTTTTTACTATATACTACGGAGTATGCATGTTGGGTTCTTGAGAGATGTTTTCTTTATATTATATATATTTCCCTAGGGATGTGACCACAGCCATGAAAAGAATATAAAAGCCGAGGGGCAGGCACCGGAGGGCCCTTGGGGTTTTTTGTCTCATGGGGAAGGAGACACAGGCAGACAGGGTGCCTATAATGCATTATTATTATGCATGCATGGGATTATATCAAACTGCAAAAGGGAACAAACCAAAAGAGCAATCACAAGCAGGGTTATATTATTCAATCATGCACATGCCCTCTTTTCAACAGAAAACTGGGATCAAAGCCCTTTTCCACGTAAAAGAATTTCGCCATCTTGCCCTTATGTTGTGTGTGTTTGTGTGCTTCTCGATCTGCTGTCAGTCATCATTTCTTGGTGAATCATGGAGGAGAGCTGAATGGATGAAAGCCTGAAAGCAAGGCTAATCTCCCTTTGACACGCAACAGTCGCTCTCGAGACAAATATAAGTATGTTTATTGACGACGACAACGAAACAGGATGCGAATTGACTCGACAACAAAAGAAGAATTCATGTCAGTACTACTCCCTACTAGCGAGCGCCCAGTGGCTATTTGCCTACTGTATTTGCCAGAAAGATCCAAGAGAAAACGACGAGCAGCGGAAGGTCACCAATGTCCATGATGTCTCTCTCTCTCGTTTCATTCTTTCAGTCAGTGTCCATCTCTGAAAGACTGAAACTTTGTCATGGGTGAATCCCGAGGAGGAGAGGGGGATGGAGAAATTGGAGATGCCTTGGAAGTGACGGATATGTCTGCACTGGACACCGGCAGGGTGCTCGGCCATTGGAGCTCGGAGCAACCCTCGACGCCACGCCGGTCGTCCGCCGGGCTGCTGCTCCTCGCCCTCGCCCATACCCGTACTGCGCCACGCCACCTGCCACTACCTCTCGGAGTTACTGCTGCAAACCGTTGCGTTGCAGCATTTGCACAGGAGGTAGCGCCTGAATCCCAGGAATGGCCTGGGGTGTTTTTTTTTTAATTCTTCTTTTTGGCAGAAGAAATGTTAAGTATGAATAGCTTAATAAAATCTTTTTAAATCCTATGGATTGAGACATTATAAAAAGTCGTAAGAAGGAATATTTAGATATTGGAGCGCGGTAGAAGCATACAATTTTGATGAGATACATGCCCTCTTAGTTTCGTCATTGGAGTAGTACCGTAGGGGAGCCACCGAAACTCAAAACATTGCTTCAAGGTACTCCATACACGGCTATAGTGCTCATGCGCATCAGAGTTGGAACCACTTGGAGCGGTGCCAGACAAATCCAAAGAAATCTTTCAGGTTCAACCTCTTTGGAGAATTCCTCCAAACCATTCCATAGCTAAGTACTCCCTTTGTTACAAAGTTTGTAACAGTTTCCAATTACAAAGTTCAGTTTTGTTAAAAAGAGAAAATCGGTGAGGGGATAAAATATTGTGCCGTGTCATCCTCTGTGTCTGTGCATGATCGAAGATGGATTCACTGGTATTAGCAGAAGAATGATAGTGCTGTTCTTCGTCGTATTCTCTCCCTTTCTCCCCGGTATACTCTTTGGCACCTTCAGCTTCAGCCAAACTTGCCAAGGTGTGAACTGTGAACTACCAGCACAGTCACTGACACGCTGGTCTCATGCGCACACGCACTCACAAAACGTGGCACGTGCTAGTATGCTGTTCCTACCACTGACTATGGGGCTCTCTGAGTCTCTGACACTGCGCCCCAGCACCTGTGCAGAACCTTTCATTGGCAACCTTTGATGATCCTACGGTTGACTCTTCTTCTTCTTTTCCTAGGAATTTTCATTCCCTTGAGCTTCCTTTCAGGACAACTACTGCAACGAAAGGGATCTGTCAGGCTAACTGTTCTTGGCACGTACTTACGCACACGTTGACAAGGGGCACAGCAAGACAAATCAATCAACGGCCAAGGTTAGTTGTAGGAGTAGGATTGCATCATGGAGTGGTTGCAGTGCTCAACTGCTAAGACTGAAAGATCTAGTAGGAGTATTCAGGTGCAGTAGACTATCATTTTTTTTTAGAAGGACGGCAAAAGATTTGCCGTATTTTTATTAGACGAATAAAAGAAAAAAATGATATTACAAAAAACAGAGAGAAAAAGGTTCTTCACCTCTACCCACCTCTTACTTAGGGAACTATTTATAACTTTCAGAAATTAAAAGGCCGATCTGATACTATAAAAAGCTACTAACATTTACAGCTACGACTCAAACATTGGACCATGTAGCCCACTGATATTGATCGATGTCTTCCTTGGTGAGAAGGGCCACCTGGCTCGGATTTAGCTGCTTGTTTTGAAAAGTTCTTCGGTTTCGTTCTTTCCACAGGTTCCACCATAAATAGATCACAATACCATCAAAATTTCTTCGAAGCTCCTTAGCAAACTTGGATCTACATTTACGCCAATAGCTATGTAACGATCCAGCCATTCCCACTGTTTGAATTGCCGATAGACTAAACCATTGCTTGATGAGTGACCAAACCTCTCTTGTGAAGGTACAGTCTTTACATAAGTGTGTAGGTGTTTCTGGTTCTCTCCTGCAAAGCTTGCAAATCGGGTCATGTGGCCAATTCCTTTTCAACAAGTTATTTGCGGTGAGAATTTTCTTATGGAGCAATGTCCAAGCGAAGAATTTGCATTTGTGTTCAGCCTTTGCTCTCCAAACTGGTTGTAGTCTTAACTTGCTAAATGTTCCTTGGAACTGGATTCGATACGCACTCTTTGCTGTATAATCACCATCTTGTGTCCATCGCCAACGAATGTTATCCTGCACATTATCCTCCAGCATAGTTTGATTCACCTCCTCCCACAGAGTTGCATATTCTCTGAATTCTTGGACTGTACTAAGAGGACTATGTATGAGACCCATCGGTTATCATCCATGCCTTGTTTGACCGTAAAATTTTTCCTTCTTGATTTCTTATATAGTGATGGCGCTATCACTTTTGGTGTTTTACCATCGATCCACGATGTTGTCCAGAACTTGGCTGTTCTACCATCTCCTACTGTCACCACTGTCGACGCCGCAAATAGCTCTTTGTCCCGCTCATCTACTGGAAGCTCTAATTTATTCCAAGCTCTTTCAGGATGCTTCCATTGGAACCATAACCATCTCAATCTCAGTGCCCTGGCAAAACGCTCTAGGTCAAGGACTCCCAACCCCCCCAACTCTTTGGGCCTACATGTTGTTGGCCAATTTATGATGGAATGGCCGCCATAAACTTTATCTGGTGTCTCTCCTCTCCACAAAAAACTTCTTTGCAAACGGTCAATTTTTCGAATTAGCCATTTTTGTTCCGGTAGAGCCGTCATGTGGTATATGGGTTGGGAGGTAAGAACTGTCTTAACAAGTGTTTCCCTTCCTGCTGAGGACAATAACCGTCCTTTCCATCCAGGCAATCTAGCACCAACTTTGTCAATTAGGGGTTGTACATCAATTCTTCTCAGTTTACGGATGTGAAGAGGGAGTCCTAGATATTTTCCCGGGAAGCTACAAATTTTTCCTGGAAAATTTTGGAGGAGCTGGGAGACTGCTGTGCCATCCATCCTGATAGGAAAAATTTCCGTCTTTGATATGTTAATTTTGAGGCCCGAACACTCACCAAAAAATTTGAGAATCCTAAGCAAGTGCTCGAGTTCCGTCTTCTTCGGGTATGCAAAAATCGCAGCATCGTCCGCGTATAGAGAACACCTCAAGTTGGCACTCTTAGGTAAGATTGGTTTTAATATTCCTTTCCTCGCTGCAGCATCAATAATTCTTTGGAGTGGATCAATGGCCAAAATGAAAAGGAGAGGGGACAACGGGTCCCCCTGCCTTAGACCCCGAGCGTGTCTGATATGTGCAGTAGACTATCATGGATGGCATCGATTAGCTAGTATCGGCCATGCATCCTTGATGTCCCGTTTGACTTGCTGTGATCCAGTCGCCGAGCAAACTTTTTTAGTGTGTGGATCAGGTATTCAGGCCCACCTCGGATTGGATAGGTTGAACTTAAAAAGTACATCAGATTGAAGTTGACCATTACTACGTTATAGTTCCCCATGGAGCAAGATCTGTGATTTTGCATCATGCATATACTTTATTATAGGACATCAGAGATGTGCAAGAAATCATGTAGTGAGCATTAGAACACAGTTCAGGTTGACCAAGGACGAATCTACTTCCTCTGTCTTAAATTATAGGTCATTATACAAATCTTAGAGACTCAAAATATCTTACATTCAACTAAATTTATATGATAAGGTAATTACATTTAGGATCCCTACTGGGTAGCATTAAAAAAATTTTAATTAAAATTTTAAATTATACCTATTTGATGTCATAAATTTTTATAATTTTTTTATATTTTAGTCAAATAATTTAATTTTTTAAGATTTTTAAAATTAGTTATAATTTAAAATGGAGGAAGAACTTCGTGGTGTCAGGGTCGGCTGACCCCAATAATGACTTTGTGTGAAACTCCTTTCTTTAGAGGATTGTGTGAAACTCTTCTACCCTGTGTTTCCTGGCCAGCTACCCCGGCAAAATAAATTCCTGACCCTGGTAGCTGACGGGCCAAATCACAAGTCAGAAGAAAATTGAAGGCCGAGCAGCAAACCCACTGCGGCCTCGTTTAGTTATCAAATTTGGTGGGTAAAATTTACATGGTAAGTGTCCCGTTATACTGTAATAATTTTATTTTTATTTGGTAATAATTGTCTAAATATTGATTAATTAGGTTTAAAATATTCGTCTCATAAAGTATAACAAAACTGTGTAATTAATTTTTTATTTCATCTATATTTAGTACTCCATATATATGTCGATATTTTAATGTGATAGAGAATAAAAATTCTGTATAATAAATTTTAGATACCAATTTTGGTATCTAAACAAAGCCTACGTTAACGTTTGAACTAGCCCACTACGTTAACGTTTGATCAAAAAAAAAAATTTGTTACCGTGCTTGTTCCTCCCGTGGAAAATA
Source organism: Bothriochloa decipiens (assembly GCA_023333625.1). Classification (NCBI taxonomy): domain Eukaryota; kingdom Viridiplantae; phylum Streptophyta; class Magnoliopsida; order Poales; family Poaceae; genus Bothriochloa; species Bothriochloa decipiens. Next base: position 2,591,372 of record CM041631.1, read on the forward strand.
ATTACCGCAAGTATTAATTACGAAAAATAATTAATTCCAGTTAAGGGCAGTTTAGTACATGTGCGCTTAATCTCCAACTCCCTATCGCTAACCCAATTCCAGATTTCCAGATCGAGAACTGCTCCGTCCGTGGCGGCTCGCGAGATATGGCTGCTCTCCGTGCCGCCAGCCTCGCAGCCTCCATGCTCGCCACCTGGCTTGCCGCCTCCATGCTCGTCGACGACTCAAGCTGGAGCAGCAGCCGCCGTCGATCACCTCGGATGCGCACGCGCCGTCGTCTGAGCTCGAGGCCTGGAGCAGCTGCCACCGGAGCTAGGCCAGAGCTCGTGCGCTTTTGAGCCCTTGCGTGCTATGACTATGAGTATGAGATGGAGGAAGGTGCGGGGCTTTGAGAAGCAGCTGCTTCTGTTCGTGTGCGAAGAGAAGTTTCATTTTCTGATTGAAAAGAAGCAGCATCGGAGATGTAAAGATACTGTTATACCCTTCGCCTTTACTTATAAATTAGTTCGGGTGTATTCGTTGGTTCCGGTCCACAACTTAAGTTTCTATCATCTGGTTCCCACTATGTGTAAATCGTTGGATCTAACGAAATGAAGGGCTCTCATTTATTTTAAATATAGTAAAATTTCTAAAACAAAAATTATGTCCCACGTTGACGCTACAGGGTAGCATACTTTGTCGATGGCTTTCTCTCTGCCTGTGACCCACTCCAATGACGGACCTTCCCTAGGGGCGGGGTGGGACGGCCGCCCCAGCTACCCGCGCCGTAGCACAACACCCTCGGAGTAAATCTTCAGCAGTTCATCTTCTTCTCCGTCTCCGTTTCCATGTCCGGCGGCCGGCGGCGCGACTACGTGAGGCGATGCTGAACGACGGGAGGAGAAGGGAGAAGCAAAGCTTGGACCTCAGGCCTTTTCTGGGCTTGTTCTAGGCAGTTTAGCCCACTAAGGGCCCAAGTTTTCTCATCCAGTCATCCCTAATTTGGCGATTCCCCACCCGACGCCGCTCCTGCCTCGCGCCCGACGCCGCCAGCCGCCCCGACGCCGCCCGACCTCGCCTGCTCGCGGCTCGCCACACGCTGCGCCCGTCGCCCCGTCCCCGTCGCGGGCTCGCGGCGTCACCCGTTGGCGGTCGGCCACTCGGCTGCTCCGGCGGCTGGCGCTCCGCTGCTCTCGCGATGGAGGGAGGAGGGGAAGAGGAGCAGCAGCTGGCGCCTAGTACTGGGGTTTCTGGGGCCGGCCATGGTCGCGCTGGCGCCGACAGAGGAAGGGGAGCACCTCCACGGCCTCCACCATCATCTGGATTTGGCCGAGGCCGAGGTTCAAGTTCAAGGGGGGTCCCTAGAAGTGGCATTGGCAAGAAAAATGGTATTGTTTTCAGTTCATGAATCATTACTTCATTAGCTACATTCTTCATTCCTTCATCAATTGATTAGCGTATGCTATTTTTATGCAGCCCTGACGAATTATTTTACAAGTTTGATTGGTTCGAGTTCAACTGGCAGTCGCCCAAGCACTCATGAAAGTGGCAACGCAACTACATCAGCAGTGGGAGAAGTTGTTCAAGAAAATGAAGCTACGCAGTCTGTAGCAACAGATTTGGCACAGGTTGATATTGCTGTTGATGATGCACAACCACCAGAAGTAGATGAAGGTACCAGCCTTATCACGGAATTTGACCCACATGTTCATATTGTAGCTGATCCAGCTATTAGAATGCCAATTGAAAGATTTCATCCTAATGTTCAATTGGATGTTAGAAGGGCTTATTTATTGAAAGGTCCGACACAACCCATTGGACATAATTTTTCTCGCAAGCGTGTTGGTAATGATTGGAGACAATTTCACCCAAAATGGTTTAGAGAACATGATTGGTTAGAGTATAGTGTGTCCAAGGATGCAGCATATTGCTTCTATTGTTATCTTTTTAGACAAGAAGCTGACCATGAGAAATTTGGTCATGTGGTTTTCACAAAGACAGGGTTTACTGATTTTAAACATGCATATAGAGGCTTTCTAGGTCATGTTGGAAGAGTTTCTAGTTGTCACAATAAAGCTAGATTATGTGCCGAAGATTTTAAGAATCAAAGAGCAAGTGTCACCCATAGGATTGATGCTAATACCAAATCTGTAGAAATGCTATATGAAGTTCGCTTGACTGCTGCTCTAGATGTTGCAAGTTTTCTCATTGGACAGGGTCAAGCTTTTCGTGGCAATGATGAATCTATCACCTCTCTAAACAAGGGCAACTTCCTAGAAATGATTGATTGGTACAAAGCTAGGAATGAGGATGTGAGGGTAGCATTTGATGAGTTATGTCAAAATAATGCCCGCATGACTTCTCCTAAAATTCAGCAAGATATTACTAGGAGTTATGCTGAAGAGGTCACTAAAGTAATTAAAGAAGAAATTGGGGATGGCTATTTCTCGGTTCTAATTGATGAATCCCGTGATATCTCAATAGCAGAACAAATGGCTGTGCTTGTGAGGTTAGTATTTGTTTTTTTGAAGTGTTATATGTTAGTGGTTGACTTGCTGAGATTACTAATTATTTTTTAAATGCAGATTTGTTAACAAAAAGGGAATGGTTGTGGAAAGATTTTTGGGGCTGAAACATGTTGAAGATACAACATCAAGTTCTCTAAAGAAAGCTTTGACTGAGATTCTTGCTGCCCATGGTTTACCTATTTCTAGAATAAGAGGACAAGGATATGATGGTGCTTCAAACATGAGAGGTGAATTCAATGGTTTGCAAAAACAGATCCGTGATGAGAACCCTTATGCTCACTATGTTCATTGCTTTGCTCATCAATTACAATTGGTTATTGTTTCTGTTGCAAGTTGTTGCTCCTCTTTTGTTGATTTCTTCAACTATGTGGGTTTAATTGTCAGCAGTACCAGTGCATCTTGTAAGAGGAAGGATAAATTACAAGCACAACATAGTGATTCCATTTTAGCAAAGTTAGAGAGTGGTGAGATTCTAAAAGGGAGGGGAAGGAATCAAATGACAAACTTGCATAGACCAGGAGATACAAGATGGGGTTCTCATTACATAACATTACTTCGTATTGAGTCAATGTGGGATTCTGTAGTCAAGGTGTTAGCCATGATTCATGAAGATGAACGTAATCCTGGACGAGCTGGTGGTTTGGTGCACAAAATGGAAAGCTTTTCCTTTGTTTTAAATATGAAGTTGATGTTGAAAGTGTTCTGTATCACAAATGAGTTGTCTCTTCTTTTTCAAAAAAAGACCAAAACATTGTTGAGGCCATGTCATTGCTTGTTGATGTGAAAGAACGCTTGATCAGTTTAAGAACTGAAGGCTGGGAACAATTATTGGAAGAGGTCAAATCATTTTGTGTTGAAAAAGAAATTCCAATACCAAATATGGAAGAGGAAATACCAAGATGGGGCAGATCAAGGCGTGATGGCAACTTAATCACTCATGAACATCATTACCGTGTTGATACTTTCCTTGCTGCAATTGATGCTATACTCATGGAGATGGATCATCGCTTCAATGAGGTTTCAACTGAGTTGCTTGTTTCATTTGCTTGTATTGATCCAAGAGACAACTTTGCTAGGTTTGATATTGAAAAGATTGCTCGGATAACTGAAATCTATGATCAAGATTTCTCTGTTGTTGATCGTGATAATATAAGAGAGCAACTTGAGACATTCCTTCTTCATGTGGGAAGAGTTGATGATTTCAAATCTTGTCATGACCTTGGAAGCTTGGCTACAACAATGATTGAAACTAAGGCACATATTCAATTTCCATTGGTCTATCGTATCATTGAGTTAGCATTGATCCTACCTGTGGTCACATCTTCTGTTGAAAGAGCCTTCTTTGCTATGCAATTCGTCAAGACAGCTTTGCGGAATAAGATGGGTGATGAATGGCTCAATAACTTGTTAGTGTGCTATATTGAGAAAGGGATCTTCAAGGAACTTGGTATTGATAAAGTTAAGAAGAGGTTTCAAGCTATGAAAACCCGAAGAGTGAGCCTGCCAAAGAGCCCTCGACGTCATCGACGTTCTTAGTTTATTCTTCAAACTTGAGGTAATAATCTTGCGTTTCTCGTATACTTTTTGTCGGCATGTGTGTTTTTGCTATAATTCGTGTGGTAATAGTATGTGAATGTGGTGTGTTTTGAATAAAATGTCATCTTGGTTCATTTTCTTGTTAGCTTTCGCCCCAGCTTAAATTTTTTCCTGGGTCCATCATTGACCCACTCGACAGACCTTCTCGCGCCGTGGCGCCATCAATCCGTCGTGGCGTCGCGGCATCACGCTCCGCAGTTTGGACTTCGGAGCGCTCGCGTCGCGTCTCGCCTCACTGCCTAGCCTGCGTGGCACATCGATCCTACAAGCGCGAGTCAGCATGTAAGCCTACAAAGTATCATATCCCCAGTTGTACAGTTGTTTAATTAATTCTCTCGCTTTCCATTCATAAATAAGCATGGAGTCCTATAGTGGCTCGCATTAGTCGCTAATATTAATGTTTTCTTTTTGTTTTTTGAGACAAATCAATGGTTTTGTACTTGTGTTCATAGAAAGAGCTTTCTTCTTCTATTAATCATTTGCTCAATTCAACAAGATGACAAGTAAGGATTAAGGAAACTAGTGATTTCTAATCAATATAACTGTGGATCCTTGCACATTATTTAGCATTTCTTTTGTTCGATTATGATATTGTTAATTTCATCTATATTCATGCTTAACTTTTTACACTTGCTCATCAGTATTAAAATTAATGGTTTGTACGACTGACACTAGATGGTTTCTATGACTAATAAGTCGGCCGATACTGACACTAGATGTTACATGTTGTTCATTGTCCTCATCTGTTTTTTACGGGGTGTATATAGTTCCAGTTCGACTTATGGCACATTGTTCCTTGTCCTATTGCATATGGTTTTGGCTCGTGCTTCTATTACCTTTTTACCGGGTCAGACCCTTCGAGATCAAGAATGCCTTTCTGGTTAGAGCGCCTTCTAACCAATCGTACGGGAGGTCCTCAGCCTACTAGAGGTCGTATCGACTAAGGGCATGCACATATGATGGATTTAACCCTTGAGCCTCTATCCAACCGGTAGAAGTTGGGTAGGGGTTTAATCTTCTTGGAAGTCATGTTTGACACTGATGAGGATACGTACAATACAAGAATTTGTAGTGTTTGGTTCATTAATACATATTTGAGCTTTGATTTATGTCTATTTGGTTGTGTTTGTTAATATAATAACAAGGGTTTTATGAACCTATCAAGGAACACCTAATTAAAGAAGCAATATACCAGTGCAAGTTTGGTTCATGATAGAAGAAGCATGGGGGAATACTTTTTGTGTATGTTTTTTTTTCAAAAAATAGCCACACGGGTTGTGGAAACTATCTAAACTAGTTTCTGCAATGTTTATAGGAAATTCATGGGCAATTTTAATTTATTTGGTAGGCATCAATTATATCCTTTCACCAGGTAGTTCCAATGACTCGAAGGATAAAATTTACTATCGGTGTTCGAAACCAGAGGGCCCTAAGCCGACGAGTAAATATGTTGTGTGCTCCCTAATCCGGATGGTGATGCAAAGCGAGACACAAGATTTATCCTGGTTTGGGCGAGAGAAGGCCCTACGTCCAGCGGAAGGAGGAGTTGTTTGTATTGCTCTGCACCAAAGCGCTTGTACAGGGGGATTACAAGCGGGCGAATGTAAGGGGGTGGAGCAGAAGCCTAAGTGTTGAGCTACAAACTTCTGCCTTAGCACTATGGAGATTGTTCCCCTCTCCAAGAACTAGCCCTGGCGTCCCCTTTTATAGGCCAAGGGGAGGCGCAGGTGTACAGAAAACCTTAGGGGTTGTGTTCGATGGAGTAGCCGATGACGTCGGGATGACGGCATCGATCCTGTTGCGGTTGTTGTAGAAGCATGCACCGAGCATGGCCTTTGTCCTTCAGGGGTGTCATGATGACGTTGGTGATGGTCGGTGAAAGACTTGTGCTTCTGTTGCGGACGTGTGGATCCCTATTGGAGTCATGAAGGAGTTGTTGGAGTGTTGACCGGGGGTGCTGATGGCCGAATCGAGGGGTAGCCATGGGGGTCGAGGCCTTGTGGATAAGATCGAGCCCTGGGAAATCTGGTACTCGCTATTGTTGTATTGTGACTTTGAGGGGGTCTCGAGCGGGGTACAGTGCACGGCATGGTGCGACAGTGCCTAACAAATCACCACACATCCAGGGATGGGCGGTAAAAGATGGATTTGACTTAGTACTTTGGCCCCTGTACAAGCAGTTGTAGCCATGGCGTTAGGTGGGAGTGGTTGGCGCATTAAATGCATTGCGTTTCTCGTATCGGGGTAGGTGAGTCGAGGGGGTTGAGCTGATCGACCCGAGGTTGTTTGCCCGAGCCAACTTTCGTCACTTGAGGGGCCTCATCGAGGGGGCGTCGTACAGACCGCGGAGTCCCGTTCGTGGGCCGATCCGATACGGCTAGACTGCTAGGCTCGGTTTCATGGTGTCTGTGGGCTCTTAGGCCATGGATTTCTCGACGGTTTGTTGAAGATTGGTTTTCTTTAAGCGATGGCTTTGGGTATCCCTAATCTAGATACCCGACATTTACATTGTACAGGCCGACATTCCGAGCAAGGCTTGGTGGGTGAACGTTCACCTTTGCCGCATACTCCACCGATGGGCTGCCCAATGGTAGGAACTGAGATGTAATGGGCCCCACGCCTTCCGTGATGTCATGCATCATACCTTATGTGACATATAGGATATAAAACAACTCATATCAATATTAAAATAATTAACTTCTAGTAAACATTCTCTCCTCACTAATGTTGTATATTGGGCTCTAGGCCCCTTTCCCCGTCTCATTCTCTAATTTGTAGACCTCTGCATGTGATGCGAGCTCATCTGAAGCCTTTAGATCTTCTCAAGATCCATTTTGTGCCGCTTTAGGAACGGGTTGCAACATTGCTGCCTATAAGGAAGTAGGTAAGACAAACTCTAGTTTTAATTGTTCTATTTTTCACAAGGGGATTGCATCCTCAAGTCGAGTATTTCTGCATCCTACAACACTCAAATTTCTTTGGCTACCCTATTTAGTCATGATTTCGGCTAGGGTTAGGGATTTGGGCTTGTGGTTTAGGGGCTTGGAATTTTAGATAAATCTGTCCATAGAAGAAAATATGGGAAAAGGGGGTCAGGTATGGAGGACGGTGATGTGTTGGAGGTTGTAGGTGAGGCGACCCACTGGCTAGGGTATCGGTGGACAACTAATGGCAAGATCTGGGTAGAGGCATCAATCCAAGAGGGATTAGCATGGTGACGATGGGGGTGAGGTCATGGATTTGGTGATGGGTGCTATCAAACACGAAAGGGCGAGGAGCACAACAGTAGAGGCTTGAGAGGACGCCGCTAGTTAGAGTAGCAAAGGACAACTAGTACCAAGATCATCAGGGTGAGAGCATCAATCCAAGCTAAGAGGGATTAGCTTGGCGACTAGGTGATGTTATGGATCCATTGACGGGAGCTTTTAAAGATGAAAAGGGGGAGGGGCGGCGGGGTGGTTGATGTCATTGACCGATGGGATGACTCAACTAGGCAGAGTAGCAAAGCAGGACTGGTGGCAAGATGAAGCAGGGGCCTCAATCCAAGAGGGTCTAATGCGGCGGCAAGGTGATGTCATGGATCTAGTGATAGAAGCTGCTGGAGATTGGGGAAGGAGGTTGGCATGGATTGTCAAACTGCGGTTGAGCACCTTGATATAAGCAAATGAGGAAGATTAAATTCTGTGTGCGACACAAAAACAAGAGAAATTAAGAATTTAGATGTTCATTTGGAAATTTAAGAATTTGTATTTGTTTTTGAATTCTTATAGAACTTGAATTCTTTGCTCTCTCTCTTTAACTCCATAGATTTTGAGACACAAGACATTCCTTAGTTGCAATAACAATAATTTTCTCTTGGAACATTTACAGGTTGTGATATTTACGAATACCAAGAAGGAGGGAGAAGAATATGGAAGGTGGATGAAGGAGAGGCATTTTTCCATAGTTTTTTTTTCACAACACCTGCTGCACAAGCTTAATTAGAATCCCATAGTTGGCAAGGGCCACAACATTGTATCAATGTTAGAAAGTCTTCAATATTGTGAGAGCTCCACAGCTCTGAGTTACAGTTCATCCTGGCCAGATGGGGCGATAGCTAGGGGCCTTCAGTCATTCTCCCATCCGGTTCAGACCTGCAAAGTAGTCCACAGTAGCAGCCCTCCAGTATGCAGAGATCGTTTGCATTGCAGCAGACAGCCGACAACCATTGGCCTTCAGTTCAGTTGGCATTGTCAGTCTGCTACTACTTCATGTATTGCCAAGGCTTGTACTGCTATGAATCAAAATTTTGGTTTGTCTCTAGTTTGTCTCCATCCTTGTGCTTCAGCGTATCAGGGACTCCTTCTTTGTTTTTATGGCTCAACATAATTGTCAAATACTTAACTGGAATGTCAGGGGCCTCAATGACGGCGCGCGGCAAGATGCCGTGTATGAATTGGTCAGAAGCACAGGCACCACTATTGTATGTTTACAAGAAACTAAGATGCACCTCCTTGATCATAATGTGGTGACCCGTACAGTGGGAACAAAATTTGTAAACTCCTTTGCTGTACTCCCAGCTGATCAGACCCGGGGAGGCATCCTCTTAGCAGTAACTGAAGACTTTTTTGACCTCTCCAACATTGAATTCATCGCAAATACAATATCAACAACAATCACCATGAGGGCAGATGGGATACAATGGAAAATCACGGTAGTCTACGGTCCGCAAGGGGATGCAGCCAAGCTCCAGTTCCTTTAGGAGTTAAAAAGCATTCCACCACCGGTGCATAATAGATGGCTCATCCTAGGTGACTTCAATCTCATTTACCAGGAGCAGGACAAGAATAACTCCAATCTTAATCAGCGGATGATGGGTGCATTTAAGGCAGCGATTGATCACCTGCGTCTCAAAGAAATCAAGCTAAATGGATGCCGCTTCACTTGGAGCAATCAGCAAGACAGCCCTACGCTCACTAGAATTGACAGGCTTCTATGCACCCTAGAATGGGAATTGATCTTCCCTGCCTGCTTCCTGCACTCCCTTCCATCACTTATGTCCGACCACACTCCATTGCTTCTGCAAGGTGAACTTGACTAGCATTGCAGCACGTCCTTCTGGTTTGAAAATTTTTGGACAGAGATGGAAGGCTTTTAGGACCTCATCCAAACCATCTGGAACAAGCCAGTCACCTTGGCTCTCCCCATGAAACGGTTACACATCAAGATGGCATGGGTTGCGAAAGGAATCAAACGGTGGAAAAAGGAAAAAATTGGCGACACAAAATTGCAGCTAGCCATGGTGAAAGAAATCCTGCTGCAACTAGAGGCAGCGCAAGAGCAAAGGACACTTAGTGCCCTAGAACTAGATCCGCACCGCCGACTCGAAGTTCGCAGCATGGGGCTTGCAGCCATTGAAAAGACTAGAATCCAGCAAAGATCAAGGCTCACGTACATTAGATGCGGAGATGCTAACACAAAGTTCTTCCACATTAGAGCTAGTGCGCGTCGGAGAAAGAATTATATACATTGTCTACATACAGACGAGGGGATCGCGATTGGCCATGAAGAAAAAGAAAAGGTTATAGGGGACTATTTCAAGAACTACATTGGCTCTGCAGTTCCACGATCCACGACCATCAATTGGCAATCCCTAGGCTACACCCCACATGACCTCTTAGATTTTGAAGCACCTTTCTCCCATGAAGAGGTCCAGAATACAATAAATGACATGCCATCTGACAAAGCGCCAAGACCGGATGGCTTCACCAGTGCTTTCTTTAAAGCATGCTGGGGAACTATCAAAGACGATGTTATGGCTGCCATAAACAGCCTTTTCACAATGAACACCCAAGGATTTGAGTGGCTCAACTCAGTGTGCGTTGTCCTGCTACCCAAAAAAGCTGATGCATTACGAGTGACTGACTTTAGGCCAATTAGCCTCATCCACAGCATTGCGAAGATTTTCTCCAAATTGCTAGCAAACAGGCTGGCCCCTCAGCTGAATTCCTTAGTCTCCAATTGCCAAAGCGCATTCATCAAAAAGAGAAGCATCCATGACAATTTCCTATATATTCAAGGAGCAGTGCAAAAGCTACACAGGCAAAAGATACCAACACTTTTCATGAAATTGGACATCCACAAAGCCTTTGACACAGTGAACTGGGGTACTTGCTAGAGGTCCTACAAGCCTTGGGCTTCGGAGCACGCTGGCATGAATGGGTCTCTATCCTATTCCGTACATCCTCCTCGACGGCACTGCTTAATGGGCGGCCTGGCCCTAGCTTTAGCCATGCTAGAGGAGTCCGGCAGGGAGATCCGCTTTCACCCATGCTCTTCATTTTGGGCATGGACCCGCTACAACGCTTGCTCGATCAGGCAACCCATCATGGGATACTCACCCCTTTGCCCCCTACGGCGGCAAAATGGAGGACCTCCATGTATGCAGATGATGCAGATATTTCCTTAACCCAAAAATAGAGGATGTAGAAGCTATCAAAATTATCCTCCAAGCCTTCGGTAGCTTCTCAGTACTACACATAAATTTAGAAAAGAGCTCTGTGCATCCAATCCGGTGTGAAAACGTTGACCTTGATCATGTCCTGGCGCCCTTCACTGGTAGCAGAGGCACCTTCCCCTATAAATATCTAGGGCTCTAGCTCCATACCAGATCACTTTAGAAAGTTCATATCCAACCTCTCATTGAGCAAATTGGGCAAAGGTTACCCAAATGGAAAGGGTGGTGGTTGAACAAAGCAGGACGCCTCACCTTAGTCACTTCAGTACTCTCCTCCATGCCAACCTACCACCTCATAGTGTTTCCCTTGGCAGGGCCAGAAGGAAAATTGACAGAATTTGGAGACCCTTCCTTTGGAAGGGGAAGGACAATGCCAATGGCGGACATTGCTTGGTTAACTAGCCAACAGCTACCAGACCTAAAGACCTAGGAGGATTAGGAGTGCCTGATTTGGATAGATTTGGAAGAGCACTCCGATTACGCTGGCTATGGCAAGAGGATGGAGGATTCCAAACCGTGGCAAGGCTTTGAACTTCCATGCAATGATGTGGATCACCTCCTCTTCAACGCTTCAATCAAAATTACTTTGGGTGATGACGCAAAGACCCGCTTCTGGCACCATAATTGGTTGGATGATGTAGCTCCAAGGTACTTAGCTCCAAATTTGTTTCAGCTTGTATCAAGGAAGAATCGATTGGTGCAACAGGAACTCCTCAATAACAACTGGATGCGTGCTCTAAGGGGAAAGATCACCACAGCTGTCCATGTAGAAGAATTTATATCCCTTTGAATACGGATTCAGGACGTCCATCTGCAGCAAGGTGCTCCAGACTCCATCACCTGGCGATGGACGCCGAATGGGGTTTACTCCACCCGTTCAGCTTACCGAATCCAGTTCAAAGGTTCATTTGGGTTCTTCCACTCAGACATAATTTGGAAAGCACAAGTAGAAAACAAATGCAAAATCTTCGCTTGGATTCTAGTGCAAGACAAAATTCTCACGGCACAAAACCTACAAAAGAGAGGATGGCCTCATCAAGATCAGTGCGTCCTTTGCAGCGAGCCATTAGAAACCAGCCTACACCTTTGTTTGTGCTGTCCATTTTGCAAAGGCGGTTTGGGATCAAATCCTTTCTTAGGATAACTTCAATACGCTGCAGTCACAGCCTCAGGGTGACCCAGTTCAGATCAGAACGTGGTGGGAAGAGGCTGTAAGAAAGGTGCCAGTCAATGAACGCAGACGGCTCAATGGATTAGTGATTTACATATTTTGGAATATTTAGAAAGAGAGAAATAGAAGAATTTTTAACAATACTGCGGATACGGTGCCACAAGTGGCTGCAAGAATCAAGGAAGACATAGAGCAAAGGAGGGCTTTCGCTAGTGCTTAGCAGTTTTTTCTTTGACCCCCGTGTAAAGTGCTTTCATTCTGTTCCTAGGGTCTTTTGATTCATATCGCTTGTATATAAACCCTCTTTCTCTATCTTAATTGAAAGGCAGAGCTCCTGCCATTACGTTTAAAAAAAATTATTTTTTTCCAAGGCCGAACAGGGATCTGGACCAGGATGAACGAGGCGGGAATGGAAGGGACGTCCATCAGTCACCTTACCAACGACACCATAAACGATATCTTTCTCCGCTTGCCGGCCAAATCTGTCCTCTGCGCCGGCGCCGTCTAAGACGTGGCGCCGCATCACCACCAACACCAGCTTTGTCGCCGAGCACGCGCACCTCCAGCCAACCAACGTTGTCCTGTACACGTATGTCATTCGGCTAGGGCTCTACGAGGATGAGCTCGCGTTGGACCTGCTCCATGTCTCCTCCGACAACGATGACGACGAGGCGCCCGGTGGCGCCTCATGCGCTACCCCAAGGACGTCGCCTTCCTCCTGATTGCCTCCTTCAATGGCGTGCTGCTGTTCCAGAAGTCCTTGGGCACCTACCTCCTCTGCAACCCTACGACGGGTTAGTGGGCTGATCTCTCGCGAGTTCCTCCGCTTCCTGATCCCGTCGGTGTTATCATTGACGAGTACGCCTTCTACTACCACGAGCCCTCCGGCGAGTACCGACTCCTGTTGCACCGCCGCCAGCGTCGTCGTTCGTGGTTCATCCTCTCCACGGGCGCCGCCGAGCCTCGGGAGGTGGGCCTGCACGCCTGGCTTTCTGAGAATATGGGGATGACCACCTTGCTGAGGACAACGCCCGTGGCCCTCGAAAGTTGGCTGCACTGGCCGCCACACCAGGTGGGCGGCGCACCCGTCGACGCCGTCGCCTCAGGAGGGAGCGAGGCGGGTACGACGAATATGGTGGTGTTCGACACATTGTCGAAGACGTTCCATCTAATGGCGGGCCCACCGACAGCCACCGCCGACCAGACGAAGGTGTTTGACATAGAGGTGCAGCTCGTCGCGGCCGACTTCGGGGGCGACGAGCACGTCGACCTCTGGTTCCTCGAGGACTACAATGCTGGGAGGTGGGAGCGCCGGCACCGGGCTCCCACTCCGTGGCATACCCACATGCCGGAGCCGGCGGAGCGTCGCCCGTGGAGCGTGGTCGCGGCGGGTGACGACAGGGAAGGCGACGTCATCCTGGGCAACAGCCAGGGGCTGCTGGTGTACAACCTGAAGACGAGGACAGTCGACTCCGTGGCGGCGTTGGAGCACAGCGTCGGAGTGTCGCGGCATGTGTTCAGGGAGAGCCTGGTGCTGCACCCGAGCTTCGCCGTGCGGTCCGCTGCTGAGCTGGGGTTGAACATCTCCTGGCGCTGATCTGTTGTCGCCCATAATCTGTCACTGTGCTCTCGGGATCAATGATGATGATATTTGTCTGTCTTATTAATGTCTCCATTCAGTTTGTCTGCTCTGTAAGATTCTGCATTTCGTTTGGCACTTGGTAGGGTTAATTTGTGCAGTATTTGATTTGTCAGAGATATGTATGTACTGATGGTAACATGCCATAGCTCGGATCGTTTTGTTGTATTTCTTCGGTTATAACCTTTGTGGATTTAATCAGATGGACCATTGCATTATTTTCAGTCTTGTATGCTGCTAGCATCCATCGGGTATAACCTTTGTGGATTTTATTATTTTATTTAGACTTGAAGTGAACAGCAACTGAGTTACTTTATGTTCTGACTGTCCTTCAAAGACATTGTTCTGTTGTCTTCAAAAAAAGAGACATTGTTCTCCTCTGGTCCGACGAGCACTTTACAGAGTCCAAGGCCTCGTTTAGAAACTAAAATTGGTATCCAAAATTTGCATAGTAAATGTCCTATCACACTGTAGCAATTTTGTTTTTATTTGGTAATAATTATTCAAACATTGATTAATTAGACTTAAAATGTTCGTCTCGTAAAGTACAACAAAACTGTGTAATTAGTTTTTTATTTCATCTATATTTAGTACTCCATACATGTGCCGACATTTTGATGTGACGGAGAATAGGAATTCTACATAGTAAATTTTGGACTTAAAATTGGGCATCTAAACAAGGCCCAAGGTGGGAGATGTTATTGTCAAAACGTGTTGACCCCACAGATGCCGGAGAACCGGTTGGTGGGGTGGCGTAGCTTTGGCATATAACCAAAGTGATCGCGCGAGTACAAAGGTGATCAAGGATCAAAATCAAAGCAAAAACAAAAAATACATTGGGAGATTTACATAGGGAGGGAGTTTCTCCATTTTCTAGCTAGGGCTTTCTTCTTCCGAGGGATGCGGCATCCCCAATCTTGAACCAGTTCTCTGCACTTGATTTTGAGACGGCCGGGGTCAGGATGTTCTCCTCTAAACACCACCCCGTCCCTGTGTTTCCAGATTTCCCATGACAGGAGGAGCAGCCACAATTCATCAATATCATCCGGGTACCAACCAATGCCTATCCAGAAAGTTCGCACAAAGGAGCACCCTGAGATAATGTGATCGGCTATTTCCCCTGGCTGACCACAGATAGGGCACTTGTCATCCTCAATGATGTTTTTCCGGGCAAGCGCCGATCGGCTGTAGATTCTGTTTTTGGTTAAGAGCCAGCCAAAGAACTTGACTCTAGGAGGAGCGAAGTTGCTCCAAACAAAACTGAATGCCGCGCTTCGCTGTCCGTCTCAGGTAGAGGTTTTGTAGATGAGGGCTGCTATCAGCTTGTGATTCCCATCTTCAAAAATGCTTTTCCGCTCATCCGTTTCACTTGTCAGCATAACATCTTGCATAAGGTGGACAAGGCTGTCGAGTTCATCAGTTGCTTCATTCGAAAGGCGGCGTTGGAACTGGCTGCGGAGGTCAGTGCTCATGACATCCCTCACCGAGCTCGCAGTCCCCGCATAGTGGTTGTATAGGGTTGGCATTGTTTCTGCAAGTGGAGCATCGGAGATCCAGTGATCATGCCAGAAAGCGGTATCCCCTCCGTCTCCCACATCCACCGAGGTGATCTGTCCATATGCCGACATCAGGTCTTGTAGCGCCTTCCAGTGAGTGCCGCGCAGCTCTCCGACCAAGTTTGACACATCCACGCATCCTTTCGCCCAGGTAGCCCATGCAGAGCCGGCGTGGTGGTGCAGCCGGTGCAGCAACTTGAGTAGCAAGCAGGCGTTCCGGGTGTCAATCCGTTTGATGCCTAACCTGCCTTCCTCTCTGTCTTTGCATACTTGTTCCCAAGCCACTAGGAACTGTGCGCCGCTCACTTCCCCCGTCCCCGTCCAGAGGAAAGCTCTGCGTCGTGCATCAAGAGCGGCTATTACCCCAGGCGGCAGCTCCATCGCACCCATTGCATACGTGGGCAGGCCATCAAGGACTGAATTGATCAGGACAACTCGACCTACGGTGCTGAGCAAAACGGCTTTCCAGGTGATGAGGTATTTATCAACTCTAGCAATCAGGGGAGAAAAGGCAGATAGTTGGAGCTTCACATTTGACAGAGGCAGGCCCAGGTAGGTCTGGGGGAAGGAGCCTTGTTGGCATTGCAGGATGGCCAGCAGTTCTTGCAAATCCCCCTCCGGGACATGCATCGGAGTGGCAGTGCTCTTCCCGAAGTTGATCTTTAGGCCCGTGCATAAGGCGAAGTTATCTAAAGTTTGTTTGAGACGCAGCACACTACCCCTGTCTGCCCGGACGAGGATGATAGTGTCATCCGCATATTGGAGGACGGGGGCACCATCATCTGCCATGGGGTGTTTAATATGTGTGTCTGCTTTGATCGCCATCTGTAGAACATCCGCCACTAACAGAAATAGGTAGGGGGAGAGAGCGTCCCCTTGGCGCAGTCCTCTTCTGCAGGTGATCCAGGGCCCTGGACTGCCATTGACAAGCACAGCGGATCGCGACGTCTTCAGTAGTTGCTGCATCCACTCAATCCACTGCTCTGGGAACCCTCGCGCATGGAGGAATAGGATAAAGCTGCTCCAGCTCACCGAGTCAAACGCTTTCGCGAAGTCAAGTTTCAGGACCAGCCTCCCAGCTTTCCTTTTATGACAGAGCTGCACCAATTCAGTTGCTAGCACAAAGGTTTCTGAAATTGACCGCCCTCTGATGAACCCGGTCTGGTCAGGGTCGATGAGTGTTGCAATCTGAGCTTGGAGTCTTGTCGTGAGGATCTTGGATAGGATTTTGAATGGGCAATTCTGCAATGGATAGGATTTTGAATGGGCAATTCTGCAACGACACCGGCCTGTAGTCGCCTGGGGCTATGGACACTTCTTTTTTGGGGATCAGAGCAATGAGTGCTCGGTTTACCCGCTGCAAGTCCACTTGTCCGTGATGAAAGTCACAAATGAATCGCATGACGCTTCCTTTCACAGTTTGCCAGACCGCCTTGTAGAAACCAGGACCGACACCATCCGGGCCAGGGGAACTATCAGCCGGCATCGCCCAGACCGCAGCTTGGGCTTCAGCTTCGCTGAAAGGCGCGATAAGCGGGGCGGGGTCAGCACGGGCTGCAGTGGAATAGAGCGTGTCGATGTCGATCGGCCAGGCGGTGGTTTCCTCGACGCCCAAGATGCTGGTGTAGTAGGCAGTGAGCGCGGTCGTCTTGTCAGAGTGTGCGATCGGCTGTACTCCCTCCACCTCCAGACACCGGATGTTGTTCCGGTGCGCTCGGGCTAATGCTTTGGCATGAAAATACTTGGTGTTCGCGTCTCCCTCCTTTAGAGCTCGGCGCGCTGCTTCGCGAAGGATGCGTTGTAATATTCGCGGGGGGGGGGGGGGGGGGGGGGGGGGGGGGGGGGGGGGGGGGGTGGGGGGGCTGATCCTGGCAACCAACTCACCAGCCGCATCCACTCTAGCCCAGGCAGGAAGAACGGTGGGGAGGTAAGCGGGGTGTTTTAACCAAGCGTTTTCAAATATGAAACGGTGGGCTTTCGGGATGGAGGTGGGGATAGAGAGGGTAAGGGAATTTTTTTATTAATAAACTTATTTTTAGAAAAAATTACAAAATTAGTCTCCGTTTGTAAAAAATTGCAGGAGTAGGCCACTAGTCGCCCGTTGAAAGGGCGACGTGAGAGAATCGCCCGTTCAAAGGGCGACCAGGCCCACGTCGCCCGTTCAAAGGGCGACCAGGCCCACGTCGCCCGGCCAAAGGGCGACCAGGCTAGTCGCCCAGCCAAAGGGCGACCGAATGTTCGCCCCGCCGACGGGCGACCTGGTTTTTTGGGATTTTTTTTTTAAAATAATATTTATTTATTTGAAAATTTCAGAAAAAATTTCGGATTTTTTTTAAAATAATATTTATTTATTCGAAAATTTTAGAAAAAATATCGAAGTCGGAGAAATAGTAAAAATAATACGCAGTCATGCAATGGGCGTGCGAAAACGCCGTTGTCGTGTGCTCGCCCAACCTTAATAGATGAAAAAAATACAACGGTGAAACATTAATTAAGTTCTAAAAACTAAAATAGTATCAGTACAATATCATAGAAAACAACATCGGCGGCAAATCAAACAAAACTAATATCGTCCACGCTTAGGTGCAACACCCCTAATCGTGCCAGGCTTTGGTACTTTGCGGCCCGCTCGCACATGGCCGGCTGAGTAAGTAAGCGGCGAAGGAGGAACTATAACACGTGCAGGACGGCCTCCAGCAGTAGCTGGTGTCGCGTACTCGTCCTGTGAGGGCTGTGTCTGTGGTGGTGCTTCATGTAACTGCGATGACGCAAGTACGTCCGCTGGCTCCTGCTCTAGGTAACTGTCAAGGCCGAAGGGTGATGGGGATCGCTGACAAAAAGTGTCAGCATGCTCAGAGATGTCCGATCCCTCGTAGTCGTAACGGGTCATCCCTAAACATATAAGACCAACGTTATGATAACGCTGATGGTAAAACTAATATATAACGTGTCGAACTCTTAAAAGTAGGTCATACCTGGAACCATGGGTACAGCGTGTGAAGAGGAACCTCCGAAATCGAACTGATGCCACGAACCGTCAAAGTGCATACTTGACCATGCAGAGTGAATGTAATGTTACGAATAAAGCAGTATTAGATAATATAATTAAATTTCACAACTATATCGTACCTGTAGGCATGTGAGCAGGCTGCGAAGATGATCCAATGATATCGAACTCCGGACGCCAACCGGCAGAGTACGTAGGTGGACCTGAATAATGAAACTTATAAGTAACGAACAAGTTACCATTACTACATACGAAGAAAATATAAGTTACCTGTTTGGTACGTAGGCCGCGGAGGTAGTGGCGTCGTCGGTCCGTCAGGCCTGTGTGTCACGTGTGAACGTCGAGGGACGACATCCGGCTGTCGCCCGCAAGGCCGGCACGACGTCAACTTGACAATGTTTGCAGCAGAGTCGTACATCCTCTGGACCGCAGCGATAAGCTCATGGCTGGTCATCTGAATGCCCTCCCTCAACCGGTGCAAGAGCGATCCACCATCCACAGTGATACGGTGAGCCATGTCGGCCTATTAACAAAACGAGAACATTAAAGTAATTACGATAAGAAAAATATTAAACGAAGTGGGTTGAAGTTCATAAAGATCGTACCGCCAACGACATCGCCTGATCTCTGTGCACAGGGTACATGTCCGTCACCCTGGGGACGTGGGTCCATGGCTCCGCTGGTGTATACGTGACTCTGATCCGGGTGCGAGGAATATACCAACGTAAGTAGTCCCCGTAAGCCTCCAAGGAAAACGGTCTGGGCTCGTAGGTCACATCATGTAGTGCGTTGGCCCACTCGTCGACCCACGGCTGTATACGGGAGGACCAAGTAACGCCTGCCGGTAGACCCCTCCGCACGTAACTATGGATTTTAAAATATATTAATTATCTTTCTATGTATATTAAATACTCAATCAGAACGAATTAATTGTCTTATACTTACCCGTGCACGGAAAGAGGAACAATATGGGCAATCGGGAGTGGGAACGTCTGGTTACGACCAAACTGCTGCATCACTCTGTGAGGAGCGTAGTCCTCGACAAAGATGTCAAAAACGACAGCCTTACGTGTCAGCCAGTACTCCTGATCCCTCGTGCAGAACGACGACAACCCATTAGGCGCTCGTACGACAATCTCCTCCATGCTGTAAGGTGTCCAGCGGACGTCGTCTGGCCTAATCCGGTCGAACGCCGCCATGTACTCAGGATAGGCTCTGTGAACCTGAATGTTTGCCTAAGTAGGCTGTATAGAAAATAATAGTAAGGTGCAATTTATTCGAAAATAAATAGAAACAGGTTCAACCACGATATAGAAGACTTACCCGCCGCCAGACCCACAACGAACCCATCGTAGGGCCGTCCTCCTCCGTCTCCCCGTACAACCCTGCTCCGTAAGTCGAGAAATCCATGACTGGTCGTCCAATACTAAACCGCTCGTACGACCAGAGTTGAAGTAATAGTGGACAACCAGAGAGGATAGCTGACGGGTCGGTCTTTGTGCACGCATCACAAAGACCTCGGTACGTGGCTGCCAAGATAGCGGACGCCCAACTGTACTGCGGCACGGCGTCGAGCGGTGCGTCCGCCATCTCGCGCGCGAAGTGAATCAAGTGCTTCGTGACAGAGTTCCCATGCGATGATGTGAAAATTATCCAACCAAACAACCACAACAGATAGGCCTTCAAGTGCCTCGACACAGTGGCCTCATCCGCGGCAGGGTGGATATACTCGGCCTGAATTAGAAAACAGAAGTTCAAATTTT